>CAJPIZ010003184.1:0-12222 GCA_905368565.1 Medioppia subpectinata
ATGATTCATATATATAGTAACATTAATTTACGATCGGGGTTTTACTTATAAACTAATATTGAATTATTTTTATATTAAAGGGCACACTATAACTAAAAATAGCGTAACATTTATCATGAGTAATTTTAATAAATAACCAAGTTCAAACAATATTCACGTCTAACTATTCTAAGTCATGAGTAGTAATGAGCATTACTAAAACATATGAAACACAATTTGATTTACAAAGAGATTCACTAAATGAATGCAAACGTATAACACATCTAACGCTTAATAATTATATTGAATCGCAAACTGAATTCAATGAAACATTTTTATCACAATTGCCTCAAAATATGCCAAACATTCAATGCCTGCGTCTATATTATAATATGTCGACAATCGGTATATATGGCCAGGGATTGCATGTATTGACACATTTACCACGTTTACACACAATTGAAATGTTAGGTCGATAATATCGACTCGATATCCGTATCAAACTATGGAGTTAACAGAAATGAATGTAATAATTAAAAATTTACATAAAGTGAAAGAAATGTCTATTCGTTAGCAAAACTTATAAATTAATGTTTGATTTAACAATAGATATTAACAATAAATATAACAACATATACAACAAACATTATAAATACAAACAAAATGCTTAAAACAATTTTATTATACATTAATAACATTATACATTATATACATTAAAATATCAACTTTAATTAATGCTAAATTTTTTTTATTAATAAATTAATTACAATTGTATGTTAACTAAAATATTTGTTTAGTTGTCAATTTATTTGTTAAACAGTTATTGTATTTATTTATTCAGGCATTTTATTTCCGATCGCTTTAATTGTGTGAAATATGTATTAATTAAGGGCAATATTTCCGTCACGTCTGCCATATGGAGGCAAAATCGGTGTAAATGTACACAGTTTTGTCCGATTTGTTTGATTGCATTGTTGATCACAATGGGATTAGTGTGATCCTGGTCAGATATCTTAATTTGTAGATTAAGTAATGCCTTCATTTGCGATAAACCCAACAATAAAACTGATACATCGGTGTCAATGAAATTGAATGCACAGGTAATATAATTAACATGAAATGATTTGACAGTATTTTTGTAATTATTAATAAATGCAGGAAAAGTGTTATCCATTTGCGGGTAATAATCGACGGATAGTTTATTTAGTTTCGGGAATAATATCCGGTTTTTATCGCCAAATAATTGGCCAAAAATTATAGAGATTTTATCACTATTTTCTCCCAAATGAGAATCACTTAAATAAAATTGCCTTAAATTTTCGCAAAACATTATTTGCTTTGCGATCGCATTGTTATACAATCGATAGAACGTCGGCGTGAATGCAATGTTTAGCAATTGTTTTGAAAAGTTTCAAACAATTTCTCAATTGATTTCACGTCAATCCATGTTTTCTCATTGAATTCAATGGTGTGGAGTTTAGGACAGTATTTGATAATTAAGTCAATAAACTCTCTGTCCAGAGGTATGGCTCTTAAGACGTGTTGATTGTAATACTTGTGTTTACGCCGGCGTTTACTCAACACATGTCGTCGCAAATAATCAGTGAATTGAAATTTAATGAATTGAATGTTTGGACACTTTTTCATTATCTTTTCAAATCCCATTAAATATGGTTTATTGTGAAGTGTCTCATATGTATTGATGCCATCAGTTGTTACGCAAAGTGTTGTTTTGGAGACAAAGATCACTCTCTGGATCTGTTTTGATAGACATTCATATTTGTATCGGTCTTCAGGTGTTATGAATAATAATATGTGTCCACACAAGTCATCACCAAATCTATCAAAAGAGTCTTTCGGATAGTTTTGTGAAGTATTTGTTTGCCATTTGTTTTGTAATTTCCTTCTCTTTGCCATTATTTTAAAAATAATTGTTTTATTATTTTATAACAATCACAATTGTGTACATTATGTATAATTTTCTAGATTAATTATAAATCTGTAGATAAATATTTAATTGAACTTTTAATTAATTAAACAATTAAGTTATATATTTTTTAATAAACTCATAATTTTAACAAAACTGAAATTACTTTCAAAAGATTTTATAATATAATAATAGAGAAAATGATAAGTTGTAATGAATTGCAAAAATAATATGTTTCTCTCATATTTAGCAATACTTTAGTTAAAGTATAACAAATAGGATTTATATGTGTTTATGATATAACAATATTTTCAGTGTTTCCATCAAAGTATGCAATACTTAATCCATTGAAATATTTTTAAAATTTAATTGAAATCATAAAATAAGCCAATCTTTGCGTTTGGAAATATTCATATAAAAACAATTAATTTGTGTTAATTTTACTTAATATTAATGAATTTTGTCATAGGATTAATCATTAAAATGCAATTAAAAATTTATTAGCAATAAGTTTTACGCTGTTTTAATTTTAAAATTATAATTTTCTAATTAGTGAGTGAGTGAGAGAGAGAGAGAGAGAGAGAGAGAGAGACTTAATGAAAAATATTGAGTCTGCTGTTGAGAAATTATTGTATTTTTAAAATGTATAAATTTTTAAAATAAAAACAACACTCAATCATGGTGTATTTGAATTAAAAAATAATTAATAAACTCAAAATTCAGTTTTAATATAAAACACTTTTATTAATATATTAAGTGAGCATTTAATTAAATTACAAACAAAGAAACTTATAATTAGCAGGGATATCATAGTTGCCTATGGTCAAATGAGAAATTAACGCATTATAGCATTGATTATCCAAATAAATAGCAAATCTATTAGTCATACAACGGGTCTTAACGAGATTATCGGCGATATTGACCACCAATTCATTGACAGTATTGTATGGATTTGGTGTCATATAAATAACAGTACATTTAAACGTGTTAAACACGGTGTACCAACTAAAATCACACCGGAACATATGAAACGGGTATGTAAGATAATATTGATAGTGATTGACGCCCAGCATGGACAGTTTGGGCAAATCGCATGAATATGCAACCGTACATACAGTGCAATCCCTAATATCTCCCTTATTTGGCGAACACAAGCAATAATAGCCGACTCGAGTGAATGATAAGCGTTTCAACGATTGCGGAAATAATTTGCTTAAACACAAGGTTTTGCTCAAATAGGCGGTAATTTTGTAGATATATACACGTTGTAAATGTGGTAATAATTGCCAATTAATTTCATTTACGTATATAGACTGTAATGTGGTTTTTAACGACAGTCTCTTCAGTTGTGTTTGCTTTTCAATGGTCTTCAGGGCCTCTATTGATAGTTGTGGGCAATGATAGGACAGTTGGTCCAGAGTTAACACATTGCATATGGCGGTGATGATTGAGTTGTTACTGTATTGACTGGATTTAACGGCAATCTCTTTGAGTTGCAATCCGTATCCACTGAAGAGCACATTCATGGCATCGATGGTCAGTGTCTGGCATTTAATCAAATCCAACGCTCGTATTGTTTGCGGCAAATTTATAAACAAATCATTCAACGATTGGTTGTATTTATAAAGTGATACTCTTTGAAGCGATGGTAAACCTATAGTAAAGAGATGCTGAAAATCAATGACCAAATTATTGCCATTACTCTCGATGTCCATTGGCTTTTCAAATGAATTGATTGTCAAATGAGTTAATTTTAATTTTTGCAAATCATCGCTCATTTGTCCGCAATATTCAATTGTATTTACGGCCAAACATTCAAGTCGTGGACAGTTGTCGGCAATCAGTGTTATGTTTATCCCTTTAAACCAGTTCTCTGTCCAACACTTCTCCAAATACAATGACTTAATGTTTGGACACTTTTTCAAAATCTTCCGAAACGTTGAATTCAATATCATTTCGTCGGTATTATTGCCTCCAATCAGTTGTCCATTAGTTAACGCATGCTTTTTGTCCATACATTTCATGTCTTCGGGAATATCGCCAACAGTTAACCCATTCTTCCTCTGGAGAGCACTTCCCACACAATCCACGAATTGTTGCGAAACTCTCTCCAAACGTAACAATTGTCTCACATTTAGTTCATTCAAAATCATAACCAATATATCGTCACATAATATGTGATATTTTTGTAAACAATTATTTAACGACATCTTAATTGTGTACAGAAATGAATATTAAGACAAATGAAATAAACATATTTTTTAGATCATAAATAGTATGAAATGAGATAACAGTCATAGCTTTTGGACTCATAAGACCTGATATTATTTTTAATTATTAAATGTCTTTAAATTTTTGAATTATATGTGTAATTGTCTTATCAATGATGAGTACATTAGTTAAAATTTTGTAATTTTATTTGTCATAATTTTATACTAACTTTTACAGTAATACAATGAATGTTCAAAGATGACAATCAAATGTAATAATGCATGATCAATTTTCTAATTACAACTACACAGTTGTAGTATTTATAATAGTTTTAAATTAAATGTTTAATATTTATTAAATTTTTAGCATTAATGGCATTAAAGTTCTCATCTTAGTTTAAATTATATAGTTTAATTAAATTTAGTTTAATCTCTTTACAAATAACAAGATTATAAAAATTATTTTACAATTGAATAGATTGATCTTACACCTTAATTACAGTTATCCAGATTGATACAGTATTTTATTAAAGTAATTATTATTATTAAAGTTCATAAAATAACATTTAATATATTTTAGATAACTTGTTACTTTAGTTCTTAAATACAATTTATGTTTTGTTTAATTCATTTATTTTGATGAAATATTTTTAATGTTTACTTATGTAACATAAGTTATGTTGATTAAAATAATTCACCTGTGCTTGAAATCTAATGTCATTGTCTCTGACCTTTTCGGGTGAGGATTACTTCGTAACCACAAAAGTTACAAATAAAATAAGTTCACCATTTTATAGATTAATAAATACAGTTTTAAATTATAACTTGAATTATTTATAATTATTAACTAAATTAATTTAATTTTAAACTCAATTTACTATTTATTTATTTCCTCAATAGTTATTGATTAAAATGTTATTACAAAATAGTTTAATATTTAAACTGTAAATAATATAATGATAAATCTTATTTAATATTGATTACTTTAAGTTTAGGCAACTTATCAATTAATGCTTTAAGTTGTGTTGAATCCAATGCTAGACAAGGATAATGGCCTGTCATTTGAATTGTCTGTAAACGTGGTAAATGTGTCAATACATGTAATCCCTGGTCATATGTAGCGGTTGTCGACATCTCATACTTCAGTCGAAGGCATTGAAGTTTAGGCATATTTTGAGGCAATTGTGATAAAAATGTTTCATTGAATTCAGTTTGCGATTCAATATAATTAGTGAGCGTTAGATGTGTTATACGTTTGCATTCATTCAGTGAATCCGATTGTAATTGAAAATTAGTTGTTGAATCATAATTATGTTTATAAATCAGTTTTAATCGCTTTATTTGCGTAAAGTATTGATTAATTATCGGCAATAAAAGCGTATGATTTATAAGATGGACGTATAGTCGGCGCAAATGACGGCATTTTTGGCCAATTTGTTTGAATCCATTGATAACATCCGGGAATGTTGTGTATAAAGCGATAGATTTTGAAAATTTTAAGTCAACTAATGCCGACATTTGCGACAAACCGGTCATTAATGTTGTGACAGATCCCGGAATATACGGATTCCCGTCGTATTTAATATGTATTGATTTGACATTTGTTTTATAGTTATTAACAAATGACTTAAAACTGATATCCATTTCCTCAAAATAACTAACGGATAGTTTGTTTAGTTTAGGAAATAATTTGCAATTTTCATCACCGAATAGTTGTGTAAAATATACTTTGTTTTCATTCTTCGGGTAATACTCTGACCACAAATAAATTTGCCGTACATTTTGGCAATTCATTACATGTTTAATAACATCATTGTTATGCCATTTATACCTCGTTATTGCGAAGTCTATTGTTTGCAATTGTTTTGCATAGTTTTCAATCATTACTTCAATTGTTTTTAACGCAAACACATTGTCGTTATGGATAGATATTGCTTGAAGTTTAGGGCAGTATTTCAGCACATAATCAAACTGTCGTCTATTGTCGGCTATCACTGGCTTTTTCCGCAATAAAACTTGTTTCAAATACCGTTTGGATTCAAATCTAATGCTTTGAATGTTTGAACACTTTTTCATAAGTGTCTCAAATCGGGTCATATATAGGGAACCGAAGCGTTGCTTCATTTTCATTATCTTATAGTTGGCTATCAATAGCTCTGTTTGTGTCTCGTATACCACTCTCTGCCACTGTTTGGACACACATTCATATCTGGATCTGTCTTCCAGTGATAGATATGATAATAGGTGTCCACACAAGTCATCACCAAATCTATCGAAAGTGTCTTTTGCATAGTTTTGTGAATTAATTATTTGCCATTTGTTTAATTTTCTTCTCTTTGCCATCACTTCAACATAGATTGATTCATAAAATTAAATTATTTTATAATATTGTAAAGAATTATTAATAGTTTCATTAATTTATAAAATATATTAGAATCATAGTAAGAATTTTACCTTATTTGATGACTTAAAATCATACACTATTTATAATTAAAAATTCTATTATTAAGTAAATTAGTTATTATTATTAATTCAATTAACAAAATTGAAAACTGAATTAAAGTTTATATACAAAAAATAATAGTGAAAAAGATTGCGTTTTCATAAAATATATATTTTTATCATATTTAGTAATACTTTATTCAAAGTGATAACAAATGGCATTTGATTTATTATATGTAATAATAAATGGTATTTATGGTTTCCATTGAGGTTTGCAATACTTACCTATTATTAAGCCAAGTCAATGTTATTTAATCTTTTGATCTACATTGAAAACATATTGCATAAAAATTAATTAATTTCTATACATGTATTTTTTTGTTTCTGTCATTTTATGCAATACTCTACTCATAGAAATATTATTAACATTTAATTGAAACAATAAAATATTAAAAACGTTTTTAATTTTAAAATAAATTCAATTAAAATAAGTATTCATGTGTTAATTGTGTTGAATATTAATGAGTTTTGTGTAAAATGTGTTCAAAGTATAGCAAAGACTCTTTGGATCGATTCGGTGATGATTTGTGTGGACACATATTGTCTTACCTGTCATTTGAGGACCGATTCCGGTGTGAATGTGTGTCCAAACAGTGGCAGCGATTAGTCTTCACAACACAAACGGATCTTACAATAACTCACGGATCAGTTTCGGGAAGTGATCAACAAATCGGGAAAATCATACAAAAGTGTCCAAACATTCAATACATAAACATATGTTTTAGACACATATCACTTGTCTATCGGGCGATACCTCAAGACATACAATCGGTGGTAAATCTGGTCACCCATTGCCAGGACCTCAATAACCATAATCGGGGTAACAATACTGTGGCTGATGTGCAATACATGCGTGTATTATACCAACAATTTTCGCCGCAAATACAATCGATAACAATCGGTTCACTAGACTTTAACCCGTGTACTAACCGTAAGATTAAATGTATTAAACACTGTCATAATTTGCGTGAAATAATATTCCCACCAATATATGACCATGCGCATTTTATTCAATGCTGGCGTCAATTATTTATCATCAATGAAAATGGGATTTCATTCCCAATGCTTACAAAACTATCGGTCACTTTGAATGACGATTTAGGCGACAATTTTCACGCATTTACCGACGTTTACGGCAAACAAATTAAATCATTTTCAGTGAGTTTTGGCGGTTATTACGGCTCGTTATATACAAACATAAATACACCGATGGTTTGTTTGCCGCGATTTACATTGTTAATTGATCTACAAATTACATCAAGTGGTTTAAGTGATTTAATTACTCCGGATTTTATTCCACAACTCAAACAAATTGGTAGAAAATGTGTTAATTTGCGACGACTTTGCCTGTCGTTAAAAAATGCTCCCAAAATATTGGCCGCAATTAATGAATGCTTTACACAATTAAAGCGATTAGAAATCATTGATCAGACTTTGAATGGATGTAAATTATCGTCCGATTCACTCAATCATTGCAAACGTTTAACTCATTTAATACTTAAAAGTTATTGAATTAAAATATTTTGTTAACATTAGTTAACTAACATATGATTTTATATTAATGTATTTTATTAGTTAACAATTTTTAATGATGATGGTTATTTAATATTTTCTTATTCAATAAAAATTTTAACACAATGTTATTAATTATTTAAGAAAACTATATTACGAAAAATTTTAATTTTAATATAAATACTTTATTTAATAGTAATCTGTATAAGTTTAGGCAACTTTTCAATGAGTGAATTTAGTTGTGTTGAGTCCATTTCTAAATATGGAAAACTACCCGTCATTTCAATCGTCTGTAAATGTGGTAAATGTGTCAATACATGTAATCCCTGGCCATATATACCGGTTGTCGACATTTCATAATAATATAGACGAAGGCATTGAATGTTTGGCATATTTTGAGGCAATTGTGATAAAAAAGTTTCATTAAATTCAGTTTGCGATTCAATATAATTATCTAATGATAAATGTGTTAAACGGCGGCAATTGTTTAGTGAATCCTTGGAAACAGTTTCCTGTATTTGAAATTTAATTTCCAATCGCTTTAATTGTTTGAAGTGTTTGTTAATTATTGGCAATAAATCCATCGATTTTCTCATATTAATCGAAAGTCGCCGCAAATTAACGCAATTTTGTCCGATTTGTGTAAAACCAGCCATAAGTTCAGCTTTCGAGGTAGAGTTGTCGTAATTGTTATTAAATTTTAATTCAGTTAATCCGGATAGTTGTGCTAATCCGTCTGATAATCCGGTAAACAAGTAATTCCAGATGCAATTAATATTCACTGATTTTATAGTATTTTTATAATTAATGGCAAATATATGGAAAGTGTTATCCATTCCCGGGTAATAATCGACAGATAGTTTGCTTAACTTTGGGAATAATACAGTATTTTTGTCGCCAAACAGTTGTGTGAAATAATGTGTGATTTTATCCCCGTATTCCCGGCAATATTTTCTACGTAATGTAAATTCCCGTAAATTTTCGCAAAACATTATTTGCTTTGCGATCGCATTGCTATGCAATGTATAAGACGTTGGCGTGAATGCAATATTTAGCAAGTGTTTTGAAAAGTTTGCAAATAATTTCTCAATAGATTTCACGTCAATCCATGTTTTCTCATTGAATTCAATGCAACGGACTTTAGGAAAGTATTTGATAATATAGTCAATAAACTCTTTGGCCAGAGGTATGGCTCGTTTGGCCTGTTGTTTGCTATATGGGTGTCGATCGCTGTGTTTAGTCAACACTTTTTTCGCCAAATGATTATTAAATTTAAATTTAATAAATTGAATGTTTGGACACTTTTTCATAATCTCTTCATATCCTGTTAAATATGATTTGTTGTTAAACCTCTCATATGTGTCGACCCAATAATCTGTAACCCGAAGCCATGTCTTTGAGGCGAAGATCACTCTCTGGATCTGTTGTGACAGACATTCATATCTGTATCGGTCTTCAGGTGTTATGAATGACAGTATGTGTTGACACAAGTCATCACCAAATCTATCGAAAGAGTCTTTTGGATAGTTTTGTGAACTATTTGTTTGCCATTTGTTTTGTAATTTCCTTCTCTTTGCCATTATTTTACAAAATACTGTTGAATTAAAATATAATTAAATTGAAATTAATATATTCTGTATTAATTATGAATATAATTAATTATAGTTTATAAACACAAAATTACTTACATTTTTGATTATTTATTTATTATAAATATAAATAATATTTTAAATGTTATATTACATTAAAAACGCATTCAAACCTTTTTATACAATAATAATGGAGAAAATGATTGCGTTTTCATAAAACATAAAATAATATATTTCTCTAATATTTAGTAATACTTATATAAAAGTGATAACAAATAGGATTTTATTTATTACTTGTGATTAAAACTAGACTTTTATTGTTTCTATCAAAGAATATACAGTATATCAATACACAGTATGTATGAACTGTTTGTGCAGCTGATTAGATAAGTTATGTAACTTTATTACATTTATTAATTAATTCAATAATTAATTTTGACGAAATCCATGAATGTGTAGCATGTAACAATTTTATGAATTAAATTATTACTAATTTTAAAACAACTGTTTGTTTTAACAATATATTAATATCAACACATTTAATACATTTGTAATGCATTTTATTATTTTATTTGATAATTAGATTACGTTAAATATATTTTCGAAAATACATAATAATAAGACTTATGATAAAAGAGATACAATTCCATAATGATCCAATAAAAACAATTAATTAATTAGCTTTTAAATTTTATTTAATCGTAATTTGTTTAAGTTTTGGCAATTTATCAATGATTGCATTGAGTTGTATTGACTCCAACTCTACATACGGGTGTTGTCCGCGGATATCGATAGTCTGTAAACGTGGTAATTGTGTCAATACATGTAATCCCTGACCATATCTGCCGGTTATCGACAAGTTATGCACAAAACGCAGGCATTGAATGTTTGGCATATTTTGAGGCAATTGTGATAAAAATGTTTCATTGAATTCAGTTTGCGATTCAATGAAATAATTGAGTGTTAAATGTGTTATACGTTTGCAATCAATGAGTGAATCCCAATGTAATACAAATGCGGTTGAGTTATAGTATTGTTTGCATATAATCTCCAATCGCTTTAATTGTGTGAAATGTCGGTTAATTGTCGGCAATATTTCATTGATTGCTTGCAAATGGACTGAAAGTCTCCGCAAATTAATGCATTTCTCACCGATTTGTTTGAATCCATCGCTAATAACAGCCATTGGATTATAATTACCAGAAATTAAGTGCTGTTCATAAGTCTTGTCAAACTTGAAGTCAATTAATGCTCGCATTTGCGATAATCCGGACAATACTGTAGCGATTGATGTGTTATTAAAACGGCTTTTATAATAAATATGAACCGATTCTGTAATGTCTTCATAATTAGTAACAAATGTCTGAAAAGTGTTATCCATTTCCGGGTAATAATCAACGGATAGTTTGCTTAACTTTGGAAATAATATCTGCTTTTCGTCGCCAAACATAAGTGAGAAATAAAACGAGAGATTTTCGTCTGATTTTCCCCTAAAAGTAAATTCACGTAAATTTTCGCAAAACATTATTTGCTTTGCGATCGCATTGTTATGCAATGTATAGGACGTCGGCGTGAATGCAATGGTTAGCAAACGTTTTGAAAATTTCCCAAACAATGTCTCAATTGATTTCATGTCAATCCAAGTGTTTTCATTGAATTCAATGCAACGAACTTTAGGACAGTATTTGATAATATAGTCAACAAACTCTTTGGCCAGAGGTATGGCCCGTAAGGCTCGTTGTTTGCCACCCCTGTGTCCGTCCGTGCGTTTACTCAGTACTAGTCGTTGCAAATGATAGTTGAGTTTAAATTTAATAAATTCAATGTTTGGGCACTTTTTCATAATCGCTTCAAATCCAGTCAAATACGATGTGTTGTAATGTTTTTCATACTTTTCAATGAAATTACTCGTTATTATAAGCCTTTTCTTTGAGGCGAAGATCACTCTTTGGATCTGTTGTGACAGACATTCATATCTGAATCGGTCTTTGGGTGTAAGGAATGATAGTATGTGTTGACACAAGTCATCACCAAATCTATCGAAAGAGTCTTTTGGATAGTTTTGTGAACTATTTGTTTGCCATTTGTTTCCCAATAATTTCCTTCTCTTTGCCATTATTTCATAAATTGCTGTTTAATTATTAAATATAAAAATTGCAATAAAAATGAATTGCATTAATCAATTAATTTATATTTAAATTTTTACTTACATCACTTGGTGTTGTGTTCAGTTTTTTAATACTTAAATTAAATATCAATTTAATAAATCACTAAAACTATTAAACTGAGAGCANGGCCTATCGCTGCAATACATGGATATCAAAGGGAAATTGTACTTGTTTAAATTATTTCATGATTTAAAACATGATACATTTGACCCGCCATTAAATGCAAAACATAAACAAAAACTAGCATTAAATACCAATATTCTGGTTAAATACTGTTTGAATCAAAATTATTGGTTTTGTATGATTATAATGAGTGGTTTACTATTGTATGCTTC
>CAJPIZ010003185.1:0-12221 GCA_905368565.1 Medioppia subpectinata
TCTCTCTCTCTCTCTCTCTCTCTCTCTCTCTCTCGTTCTTTATCTTTAAAAAATTATAATATTAAAATATAATTAAATAATTTTTTAACATATTTTTGTAAAATTTAAAAATGCTTTCATTATTAACATTAGGTAAACAAATAACGACAAAATTACCGAAGCTATGACCGTAGAGTACAGTCACTAATATTATGCAAATATAATCAATTATTACTTCTAATCAATTATAAAATAATTTATTTCAAAATAATGTATTGTTATGCGTTGCGATTCAATCCATCATGGCCTAAACAATAGGCTATAAACTAACACCAATAATTGTTATCATGTTGCATTGGATGATGGTGAAATAACAAAAGCGGTAAAACGCAATTAGATCAATTAATAGTACAAAATATAATTAAAAATCAGTTAAAGCATTATGATAATGTTGTGGCAAAACTGTAACTTATAATAATTATATAAAATCATCATGTAAAAATTTGCCAATGAGATTATCCTGGGGCAAAAGAATGTTGTGCTCACATAAATTTATAGCGTTTTAATTCATTATTAATAATATGTTATAGGTTTTTCATAAAAATACATAATCATTATAACATTTAAAGTTCATTCATTGGTCATTTTTTTATAAAATAATTATATAATAATATTTCATAATTTCTTAATATATTATTAACTAGTAAAATACGAGTATTCATAAAAATACAATATTGAACTTGATAACTGTACATTAATAATTTATAGAGTAATTTATAATAAATTCGTGTGTATAACAATATATTTGGTGTATGTCGATTGTACTATTATTTTATAATATTAATAAATATTTTTAAATATTAAGAAAGTATCATACCCATTTTATTATCAGTAGACAGGCATTTTTTTGTCTATAGCAATAAGATAAGTTCTGACACAATTTAAATCTTTATTTATTATTAATAACAAATTATAGTATTAGATGGTCAGATTGTGTTTTATGATATAATATCACACTTTTATCAAAATATTTTCTTAGTATCGTGTGTTTATTTAAGCAAGATAACATTTTTATAATTAACCACATCAGCAGTAAGAGTGGCGCTACAGATGTTCCACATATGCTGTACACACGTAATCGGGGGACAGTTTGCCCCTGAGTATACTTTTTTATAGCATGAGTATAAGTGTGTACAGCATATGTGCACACCTGTATCGCCACTCTTACTGCTGATGTGTAATTAACCATAATTATATTTATCATCCAGTATTGTAAATTAAAATTTTTAAATACTCTGTTTTTGATAAAATAAAATAATTTGTTGTGCCAAAACAAGGATTAATAACTTTGGAACTGTAACTATTTAGATATTTTATTGATATTATTATGGTTATATTTTAATTATTATTATTCTGGAAGGTATATAAAGGCTTCTTTATTTTATGTAATGCTAATTTTTATTTACTTATACTCAAAATTTTGTATTTATTAAATGATTTAATTACAATTCTAAAAATATAATTGTTCAAAAATAAATATATAACTATTAAAAATATAATTAATAATTATTAAAAACATTATGGTAATGTTGTCGCAAAACTGTAACTAATAATAATTTTATCAAATCATTATGTGAAAATTTGTCAATTAAATAATCCTGGGTCTCGATAGTGTTGGAAAATATATAACGTTTTAATTAAATATTAATAATATTTTTAAGTTTTTCATAGAAATACACAACACTTACAAAATTTATACAGCAATACATTGGTTTCTATTGATATGACTTATTCCCTATGAATAGCTTTCAGTTTTATCAACTCATATACATCTGTGGCTCTAATTATTTATTAATCATGGGTATATTTTAATAATTGTTTGTTGTAAATGTAAATATAAAATGTAATATTGCTATCTTTATATTAACGAGTCAAAGTTTTATATTATGGTAAGTAAAAATGATAATATTAAATTAATTTTTCTTGAAATATATTATAAAAATGTCTTGGACAATTAATTTGTAAAATTAAAGTAAACTTAATATTACAAATTATGCTAAATTTACAAAAATTATTTTATTATTTGATAGATTAAATTATAATTTGAATAATTGTATTATACTTTTAAAATTAAGAAAATATCTCTCTTTCTCTATCTCAAATATAATAACATTATTCGATGTAATAAGAATTTATTATAAATAGGTAACAAAATTAGTTTATTAATAATAAATATTATACAAAATATACATTAATTATAATCTTCAACTTTAATTGGTCCAGTAATATCATTGTTATTTTATTACATGAATGTTATTTGTAAAGTTTTCTTCGTTTATACAGTATGTAAATTTAATTTGATTGCAATATTGTATTTATGATTAATTCGTGTTTGTTTACCAATAAAACATTCTAATTAAATAATTTATTAAATTATCACGATAATAATATTATAACTAATAGGCCTAAGTATAATAGAAGATGGCCAGATTTTGGTTCATGAAATAATATAAATTATGCACGGTAATATTTTTAAAAATAACTATAATTATATTTAACACCTTGCACCTTTACTTAACATTCTTGAGTATTTTGTTTTGATGAGATTAACGATAAAATAATTAGTTACGCCAAATGGATTAGTATCTAAAACTGTAAATGTTTATAAATTCTATTGAAAATATTATATTTGTATTATAATTTTAATTAATTTGGGAAATATCGTTCTACAAGTTATATTTTACTTAATACTTTTTTATTTACCTATTTATAAAAATTTATAATTTATAAAATAATTTAACTTCAATTAGAACTTTATGATTGTTAAAAATTAAATAAAAAAATTTTAAAAATACAATTAAAAATGAAATTAAACATCACGATATTGTTGCGGCAAAACGGTAATTAATAATAATGTTAATAAATTATTGTGCGAAAATTTGACAAGAATAGCATCATAGAAGAAAGGTGACTTACGAAAATATATTTTAACAAAATAATACTAATAATAATTATTTTAAAGGGGGTTGTTCATAGAAATAAACAACTATTAAATTATTTAAAATAATAATTAACTAAAACAACTCACACACAGTGAATCACATAAAAATAGTTACTCTTTACATATTGCGTTTAATAAGTGTATTTTGAAAATGTAATTTTTAAAGCATTGTTAAATGAATATCATTTTTAAAAATTTTACCTTGTTATTTTATAGACTTAAGCTGTAATCCAATGTTAAGTCCCATAGGGAAGGGGGGTCGGGGGCCGAACAATCCTATAAACCACATTATTTATACTGAATTGTGGTTAAAAATAAAAAATTTACGTAAATGTTGACGGTCGTAAATGTGCATATTTTAACAATTTAACAATAATAAATATACTAAAAAATTTTCTATTATTTATGATTATCATTGCCAATGTAATATAATATAAATTTATAAAGCATTATCGCTCTATTAAATATAATAATTATTCCATCATGATAACGAGTAAAACAATATTTATTTATTAATAATTAAAATTATACACAATATACAAACAAATAATTTATTATCTAATGATAAATTATAATGATATTAATATTACAATATAATATAGCAGCCAGGTGTTAAAACGTGCAAATAATAAAACATCCATGTTAAAGTAAATGCTGCTTAATTTTAATTAATAGGTGTGTCTATGATATACATCCTTCTCATTGTTTAACAGTATTGACAGCGGATTGAGGTATAAATACACAGACAATGAGACCAATGATGAGAATAACGACACAAATAATGTATAGAAAGAGATAGAACTGAAGGAACGAGTGTTTAGTCATTGACTCCATTGAGTGACTGCTCTTAATGTGCGGCACGTCTTGTAGTGATATGTCATGTGTTTCTGTGAAATGACAATTAATTAATACAATTATAATCATTATTGTTAATATGTTATGGTACAACGGTAAATATATACATATTTTAGTTAAAATGTTATTTCTAATATTTTAAATATTAAAATCTTTGAAGAAAAGTGTTGATGTATTTTATACAATACTGATTTTTCTATTTGTTAATTAATAAATTTTATATTTATATATTGACTTGACTATTAATTAACTAATACATAATTTTCTATAGATCAAACTATTGACTTGACTTGACTGTATTTATATTTAACTAGATACAATTTTTTGTTATTATAATTTGAAATAACACAAATAATTTATATTTACTTGAATTACGAGTGCAGTCACACGTATAGATTTGCATCAATAGATGGGATGTTATGTGAAAAACTAAATATCTGTTTTAAAAATAATTAGTAAATAATAAATAAATAAATAAATAAATAGTTATAAATTATAATATCAAAATATATACATAATAAGTATCCATAAATAAATGGGTGACAATTGATTGACAGTTATATTGTAGGCCAGGAAGAGGGCTGTTATGGCGCACACGTGACCCGCATTTCCCACCAAAAAGTGAAACCAATTAAATATCCATCGTTTGGATGAATCGGCTTTAGGTCTAATCGCAGCACCAATTGGGTTGAGTACTGATATGATTACTGCGGCCAAACCAAACAACTGGTGCGGACCCTAACAAATGCAAAATATAAATTTACATTAATACTTTATTTGATCAGATTTTAGAAAATAATTGATATGATGCGTTGCTGCCCAATTTGATTTAATTTCAATCAATTATAATATATATGACAATATTTATAACTCTACTACAGATTGTAGACAATATGATAAATTATAAATTAAAATCAATTTTAACCTCGCATTTTAATTTAAACCATATATTTTATATCAATTTCTCGTAATAAGCGTATATAATATATAAATTTTTTAATTATAGTTTAACTCATATTATACAAATTAAATTAGTGATTTTATTAAAAATTTTATTAAACTTACCACATTAAATGTACCCACATATATCCAAATGCTTATTGAGCCAATTAATATCAGGATCATTGATGCTAGCATTAACGATCGGTGAACCTATGTAAATTATATATGGGTTAATAATAAAACCAAAAAGTATAATAATATAGAAATAATTATTTATTTGCACTAAAAAATTTAATTTAAAAAAATATATATTTACCGCAAACCAAATTTGAACACCAAACACAGTTTCTTCCTGCCACGATTGTTTAAAATATCTGGCCATAAAAATGGCAATACTCACGCAGCCCAACCATGCCACAATCATAAATGTGCCTAGCGGAAAAAATAATTAAATTAATGAATCCATAGTAATATCATTTATAATCAAGATTATTTACCATGTATTCTAATAAGAAACGCACTGGACTGTGTGTGCACATGTCCGATTTGCCGTATATCCACAGCCCTATCACTGGCTAACCTCTCCGTATGAAACTCCTTGTCTTTGTTCTGACCCAACAGTCCAAACGCTAACAACACGTAATACTTGCGGTCTTTGATGTCGTACTGTTGGCCCCGGATTGTGGACCTCCGGCGGCGCCTCCACTTGCAATACAACACTCCGTTAGCATAGGTTGTGTTGAGTGGTGTTACCGAGTGGTACTCGTTTTGGGACAAATACTCGTTACTGCGACCGATGTTTACACTATTGCGGATCAGTGGTCGCCCATCGCTGACCATACAGTCGGTCACACTATCGTCACCTAAAAATATTTTATAAAATATTCATTTAGTTATTATGTTTTATTATTATAACTTATTTGTTAATATTGTATTTTTAATTTCTTATGATATTTCTATAATGTTAACTACTGTAAGGTTTTTATTTAAGTAATGTTTTGTATAGTTTTCATTTATAAACAAATTGTTTTGGATTTAATCTTTATTTCTATATTAATAAAATACTTTGATATCTTTAAACTTTACGAAATTATATTTTTATAAATTAATTATATAATAATATATCATAATTTATTAATATTTTATTAACTTATTTGTTAGTAAAATACGAGTATTTAAAAAATACAATATTGAGCTTAATAAATGTAACTGTAACTAATGATACAAAGAGTAGTTTATAATAATTGAAATGGATAAAACAAAACATCTGGGTTGAATACTGCACTAATAACTTTTACTAATTTACATCATATTTATAAATATTTTTAAATATTAAGAAAGTATCATACCCATTTTATTATCAGTAGACAAACCGACCGAGTAGTAAGAGTTACCATTATATTTATTCACATCGGCGTACACTTCAAACTCAACCATACCGTCGCCGCGGGACACATACCCGCCCGACAACAGCATATTACACGTCCGGTACTGAACACAATTGGCCGGCAGTCCAATACAAAATCTACGGTCACACACATCATAGGGTATACGGCTGTGACCGCCTAACTCGGCCACTGACGACTGGCCGTGGGGTACCGACGAGGCGTGCAGGTTATCGCCACCCTTGGGCGGAGCGGCACCGGGTGATGTCTGTTTAGACTCGGCCGGTTCTCCCTGTCTATTGTAAGCTAAGCTGGGTTTGTGTTGTATGACTACGGGTGCGCTAATGTGTATGGCCTGCGAGTCCTGTGCCGTCCAGAAAACGTTTTTTGTCTGAACTATTGTGGCCCTGAATATGAGCCCTCCGACAAACCCACGTGGTGGTGACCATGATGATTCTACTTTGTATTTGCCGCTACCCGACCGGTGGGTGAGTGTGTTCTGGAGGGACAAATAATTATATTAAATTAAATTTTTTGTAGATTAATATGTGTTGTTTATAAAGTGATATGCTTAGTTAGTGAGCATCTTATTTTTATTTATTTTAATGTTAAATTCATTTTATAAAAATTTAATTACTTCAGAAATTGAACAAGATTTTTTTTGAATAGATCATGTTAATAATAAAAGTTATGGGAATAAAACCAATTAAATTGTAATGTATTAGTTAAGCATAATCATTTCGTATATATTATTTATTTTTACAGCCTGCTAATTAAGTATTATTATATTTTTAATTAAATAAAATTCATAATTTGTTTTATTTAACAATACGCCAATTAAATTTCTAATATGGTATTAATTTTATAATATTAAATTCTAAAATAAATATTGTAATATTTAAATAATAAATTATTAAAGTCTCAAATAATTTTATATACTAATATGGTAATAAAATTATTACAAATAAAATTGATTAAATATAATTGTTTATTTTAAAACTATTTTAAACATTTAATAAACATAAGTAAAATATTTGATGATCGTTTCCATAAGAATAGTATTAATTCCATACAGATAGTAGTATTTAATTTTATCATTATCATTTGTATATTTTGCTAAATTTTTGCAGTTTGCAAACATAGTTTGATTAGAATATGGTATTGATTTTATAATAATTACAATCTATTATATTAACATTTAAATACACACCTAATTTAATTATATAATTAATAAATAATAAATTTCGTGAACCGAACATGTATAGATCAAAGTTGTCATTATATTGTCATAGATTTGTCAAAACAATCTAGAGTTTAAATTAATTAAAAGCTAATAAATGTGATTAATGTTAATTCCAATATATACGTGAATAAATGTACATAGTCTAATTAATGCTTCATTATGGCTTAAATTACCATTACAAAACTGACTATTTGTAAAACAATACAATATTAAACAATACATTTAACGCCTTAATTAACTTATAATTATACAATGTTATAGCCCGACAAAATAAAAACCAAAACACATGAACATTTTAGCATTACACATAATATATGTTCACGTGCTATTATTTCGGGTAGATTAGGCCCAAGGTTAGTCTAGACTTATATAGTTAAAGGTAACGGTAAGTTTGACTAACGTAAAATAATTTGATTTATTTGGTAAAGCATATAATAAAAATCAGTGTAAGTCCAAATTAATTATAACGTTATTATTATAGCGTAAATGTTTTGTTACTTTCTATGTGTAAAGCCTTGAATTATAGCCAAATATGTTTAGTTTCTTAGAAAATGAATTATTTATTTTTCGACTAAATCGATTAATGTTAAAATATTTATGTTATGACTCTCTCTCTCTCTCTCTCTCTCTCTCTCTCTAGGGTTCACAAAGTGTATCGCAAAACACACATTAAAATATGCTTAATATTCATTACAATTAGCGATAAATACATTAATTTTAAGTTTAAAATACCATAAAATCATAACTAATTTAAACGCATATAAAAACTTATTAAAACATAATTTTCGACATTATTTTAAAATACTTTCACATTTATATTGTTATTACATAATAGAGTGTGAATTATGGCACAGAAATAGTTGTGAAAGTATTTTATTATTAATAATAATTTGCATATAATGTGCAGAAAATGAAATTGTTTTTTTTCAAAATAAATCTAGATTGAAAATTAAGTTATTATATTTAAAGCAATTTATTTTGTCGGTATAAATATTTTCATTATGATTATGAAATAGACCAATTAGGCATGCTGGGTAATTTGTATTAATTGCATTGGTACAATAAATGTTAATTTATTATGTATGCACATTAAAATATGTAAAATATAATAAATTATTACATTAATAAAAAAAACTCAAACCACTCATAGACAAAATTATAATAAAAATATTTAAGCACGTCTAGTTTAAATCATAAAATATTTTAACACATAATCATCCTTTATACATATAAACATTAAACAAGTTAGTTTGCACATTTAACACGTACAAATATCATAACAAATAAAAAACATTAATATAAAAAATGTCTTTTAAACTAATAAATTTTTACCTTCACTATTATGTTGAAAATTTTAGCTTAAGATAACACATATAGTGATAAAGTATATGTAATTTATATACCCTGTGCTGCTCTATACCCACCGGTGCTCTTTCGACACTAATTCCCATATAAAAAATACATAACTAAAAACTGAGGGTAAGTTTAAAACAAGAAACAAATATAATATTAAAGGGAAAGGGATTTGTGGCCCAAAACCGCGAGACGTGATCTCAAACTTGTTATATAACTTTCAAACCATTTAAAAAATCTATAATATTTTGCGATATTTCTGTTTGAAAATTAAATAAATTAAAATTTTGCGTTTAATTATTATTAGCTCACAGTATATAATAGTAATAAGATTGTGGTAAAAAGTTTTGTGACCTCAATATTTAGGTAAAATATATTATTTGTAATATTTTGTGTATTAGTTACACTACCCGGTGCTGCTTAACTACCTGTGCTTAACATATGGACAGTCGTGTTGTGTGTGTTTTGTTTTGCCAGTGTTTAATACATGGAAAATATTTATTATAATATTTAGTGATTTTTATATCCATTAAAATAATGTTACTTTCATTGAGAGTAAAATATATTTCCGATTGAAATCATAGCGAAATAAATGTATTTTAATTTGATTTTCATATAATGTCTAATAAAACAAAACTTTTATTTGTTTTGAATGTGTTTTTCCCCGAAATATATTACAATATAATGTAATTTTTGATAGAATTTTTGTTCACAAAATTATTTAATGGGAATTATTTCCGGTCTATATTAACATGTTTTATATTTTATAAATCTCTCTCTCTCTCTCTCTCTCTCTCTCTCTCGCTCTCTCTTTCTCTTTTGTCTCTCACTCTCACTATGTTTTTACATTAATGCAACTAAAAAACAAAGTATATTATAGTTATTATGTGCGGGAAAACACATATCATAACAAATATTTAATTAAATAATCCAAAGATACATGTGTAAATTACAAAAATCACCTTAAGTGCTTTTAAAATAACCATAATAATTCATAGCAAGTACATACAGTTATAACAATAGCCTTCAATTAGTGGCCCGTTTTGAAGGCAAACAACACGTTTTACGCGCCATTGACTCTAATAGTGTACTAAACAATTCACACAAACGGATATTACAGTACATTATTATTATTATTAATATACATACCTATCGGTTATATATAGTGTACAAAGTTATTTGGTTTTATTATTTTTTTGAATTTCGTGTGTTTTATTTGGTTTTATTAATTATAAGGAAAATTTGGTGTTATTTGGTGGTTTAACAGTAATTTTTTTTTTAAAATTTCGTTTTATTTGGTTTTATTTTTTGTATAAACCAAATAGTTAGTATAATTTGACTTAATATTATAGAAGAGACTTATTATCTAGGTAGCCGAATCGCTACAAATGGCTAAAATGTTTGTTTTATGCATTTAATTTATCGAAAAAATTAAATATACAAAATTATGTACAAATGTATAAAACAATTTTAGAAACATTCACAAAACAGGTGATATGTGGTCACATTTTACAACTTAATTACGACCAAAATTTGGTTTTATTTGGTTTTAATAATAAAACCAAATTGTTTTATTTTCAAATTTCGTGTGTTTTATTTGGTTTTATTTGTTTTAACAAATAACTTTGTACATTAGTTATATACTATATGTGCGGCACAAACTTGTATTTGAAATAATATTTGTATTTTTATCATCAAGTTTTTTGTTTTACTTTATTAATAGTGAAGGGATTTATCTAACGATCATCATAAGTGATTGGATATATACCATCAGTTGTACAATAATAAGGTATGTAGATAATTTTATTTTATCATATCTATAAATATTAATTTTTTAATTAGTTTATCTCATTGTGTATTGTTATGATAAAATGTTTAGATTATTGTTGATAAATTGTTTTGTAAAATTTTGATGACACTTTGTTATTTTAAGAGATAACAATTATATAGATAAGATTTAGATTCAGCATCTTGGAAAACTTTCATTATAAGTGAATGATTAATGTATTTTTAAAAATTATTTGTAACAATTGTTAAATATATTATACAAAATAAAACTGTAAATATATTATAATAATAATAAGTGTATCATATTTAATAATTTTACCTTTTTTAATTGGTACTTTTATGTGAAAATTTTTATTGATTTAAATTCATTAAACATTAATATTGTAAAAACCGTAAATTAAAACAAGTGTATACATTAACGTCATAATTATCTATATCCATGTTATAAAAATTGGTGATCTTCTTCGAACCTCATTTTGATTAAATTTATTAGCAATAACATATTGCTAATAATATTACTAATTACTAATTACTAATAACAATATTACTAATTTAATTTTTACAATAAATATTATATATTTATAAAAATTTTATATTATTGCAAACTATTATTTTAGTTGACCTGTTAAATATTTAAAATTAAATTATAACTATATTAAAATAGCAGAGAGTGTATAACATTTACAAATACAGTCATTTTAATTTTATTAAATATTAATTTTTAAAATGTTATATTGCAAAACTACAATTATATTAATATATAACTATTTAAATTATATAAAAATTTAACAAAAATTTCAGATCACCAATATAAACATATTATACAGTATTAAACAAATTTAACATTATTTATCATACATATAAAATTAATTTCATTTTATTTAACAGACATGTATTACAAGCCGATCGCGCGGCTACTAATCCTGTTAACACCTCTATTCATCACACCCGAAGCCTACAGTCACGGGGCGCCCACTAAATCATGTCAGACATTATACCCGGGCCACGGGGTAGACAAACAATATGGTCAGGCACCGTATGAGATCAGGGCCAGTTTGGGGTCCAATGGCAACGTGCTAGTTACAATTGAGTCAAAGGGTTTGCCGTTTACCGGGTTCATGTTGCAAGGTCGCCAGGCAACCGATAGAGAAAGCCTGGTCAATGGCAGATTTAGCGAGGATAAAAATACGCAGGCTAGAAACTGTAACGGCGACAACCCGGTATGTTTTTGCTCATAATTGATCATTTTAAATTTAGTTAATTGGTAGTTTTTATCCAGTCCTTCAATATATTTACAATAAAAGTAACTTGTTTTTAACAATTTATTTTTAACTGTTTGTTTTTCCTTATTATGCTAGAATCAATGAGTAAAAATAATTTAATAAATGTGACCATAATTGTTTGTAAGTAAATTCGAGTTAACTAAAATATTAAATATTACAATTTAATTAAATATTTGAAAATTAATATATGAGTTTATTTAACACATGTTAATTTAATTAAATGTTTATTAACATTACCTTCAACAGCCGTATGTCCCACTCATGTCCCTATCGCGCCTTTCTATGTGCGAGTGTATACTGTATGGTGAATATTAACCAATTAGTAATAGTCAAAATAATGAAACATCAGCTATTAACCAAAGTTAAACTATAAAATACTATAATTAATCATT
>CAJPIZ010003186.1:0-12216 GCA_905368565.1 Medioppia subpectinata
TGAATGAAAAAGAGCGGATCCATTGAAAACGACTCTTATATTAATGATAGTCGCGCTACAGATATGTTAAAGAGTTTGCTTAACATTTGTCACACACTCTATCAATGCTTACATTAATAAGAAGTTTTCAAAACACAACATTCATTGCTTATTAGACCTATAGATAAGGGTTTTGTATAGACTTTTAAATTCCCATTAAATTATATACAAAAGATTTGCTTTGAAATTAAATTTTAAAATAATTTATACTAAATATTTAAATTTATATATAAAGTTATTTTAATTATGAAAAACATTTTGAATATTTAATAATTACCTAAACGAATGTTTATGTATTAGATGTATAACAAATTATTATTTTAATTAATTCCAAATACAGTAATATTTAAAGTTATATGAAATGTCTTCATAAATAACATTTCTGAATAAAAACATTTATTACACAATCAATGATTGAATTATGCGTTCAATGCGTTTGAAAATATTTTTCGGACAAATCTAGTATAATATGATTGGCACAACATTTATGACATTTTATTGATAGATGTTTTTGTCTCTACAATGAATGAAAAAGAGCGGATCCATTGAAAACGACTCTTATATTAATGATAGTCGCGCTACAGATATGTTAAAGAGTTTGCTTAACATTTGTCACACACTCTATCAATGCTTACATTAATAAGAAGTTTCCAAAACACAACATTCATTGCTTATTAAACCTATAGATAAGGGTTTTGTATAAACTTTTAAATTCTCATTAAATTATGAGAGAAAGATTCGCTTTGAAATTAAATTTTAAAATAATTTATACTAAATATTTAAACTTATATATAAAGTTATTTTAATTGTGAAAAACATTTTGAATATTTAATAATTATCTAAACGAATATATATTTCTTATATTTATAACAAATTATTATTTAAATTAATTTCAAATAATATGAAATGTCTTCATAAACAACATTTCTAAATGAAAACATTTGATTTTATTACACAATCAATGATTGAATTATGCGTTCAATGCGTTTGAAAATATTTTTCGGACAAATCTAGTATAATATGATTGGCACAACATTTATGACATTTTATTGATAGATGTTTTTGTCTCTACAGTATATTTTTGGCACTAAATAAAAGTCAATTTCTATCAAATGGTGAAATAGTTATTCTCAGATATGATTAGGAAAATTGAAGCGAAGAAAATGAAAGCAACAAAATATATAAAGAGAGAGAAAAGTAATATAAAAGACAGAAAATTCTTTACGAATTCTTAAACTTATTGTAAGTTATGTTTGCAATCAACGAATTGAGCTTTTATTCGTAAAGTGGGGCTAATATTATATATTATATTATGTTATGTAATGTAATATATTTGTCGCAAGAATTTTATTACTTTAATACTCTTTACCATTGATTGGAGAGCCAATTGTGAGATGATTTTTAAATTCAAACATTCAAACATTGGCGTGAATTTGTATTTGAAATTTTTTTTTGAAACAAAACATATTTACCTTTTGAACAGAAGAGGAATGTTTTTAAATCTATAACACGGCTTAAGACAACCGTATGTGACAGACAGTAGGGGTTGTATTAGTGTATAATTTCTCATTTTCTTCTCATTTCCCGGGAGACAGGAGTATAAGTAAAGAGCGTTTGAAATACTCAAACCTATTATGGATTGCTTTAGAATTTATTTTTATATATTTTTCACTTCAGTAATAGAAATAAATTTCTGATTTCACAATAATTTTTCAAAATGGCATTTAATAATAAAAACCGATTATTTGTCATTTATTTATTAATTCTACGAAATATTTTATTAATGAAATATTATTTCAATTTATTCTGCTTTTAGCTGTAAAATGAGATTCAGAATTCAAGACAACAAAACAGACTTTTTATATATTAATACATATTTTATATGATTGGCGAAAACATTTTTCCTGAACTCAAATTTCGTATTATATGTATTGAAATGATAGAGAAAAAGAAATTTAAAATTTAAAAAACGATTTATTGTTTATATTTGTTCAATAGATTTAAGGGACCCTTATATTTGTTGAATACAAATAGAAAAACCAAAATAGCGAATGATTTTTAGTTATAAACTTGTAGTGTTATATCTTTGGCACACATATCAAAATCAATAACTTATTAATAGATTGGTTTATAAAAAAAATTGTAACAAAACTCAACACAAGTTATACATTTTGATACAAAAAAGTGATTACAAATGATTTGTTTGAATAATGCATTCACAGAATAAATTGCAATTATTCTTGCAATTCAATCGCTGTTGTCTGTGATTAACACAAGTATTTAGCGTACAATCCGTTTATTGGGAGACTTATCTCCATAGAAATTGTGTAATAAAAAGGATTAATGTATTCAATCATTAGATTTGTGATTAAATGATATTTTTATTTCTTTCTCTCTCTGACATTGATTGCCATGTTTTGGACGATCGATGCGTTTGTGTTGCTTATATTGAATGTCTGATTGCGGCCATCGCTATGATAAGCAGACAAATTGTAATTTTATTCACTAACTTCTTGTACTGTATGTAAACGATAGACTCATCTCTTGAAGTCTATAATATATGTTCCGATTATTATCTATTAATGATAGCAGAGTTCATATCAATTTGGAGTTTTGCTCGTTTGCAGACAATATAACACATAATGTGATCACAAAAGCAAACAAAAGAGTGAACAAAAATCCTCCTAAACTTATAGCTTATGAGTGATGAGACAAAAATTGCATCAAATGATGAAAAATTATCCAAAAATTTATTTTAGATGAGAAGCCATGTATTCATTTATAAGTTAGAGAGAGAGAGAGAGAGAGATATAATATAATATGCATTTTCCTTTTAAACATTATAATATAGTAAACAATCATTTTTAATGAAAGGAAAAGTTTTTTCTTGTTGTAATAGTAAGTGTAATAAAAGTTTTGCTTAATTTATTGTATCGTCACTTAATATAGAAGAATATGTGTTATACTAATAGAAGTAGAGTTTTTGAAATAATATAATGAAAGAAATGAAAGAGCGACTGAGTCGGGGAGAGAGAGAGAGAGAGAGAGAGAGAGTCTCCGGAAATGTGATTAATTTGAGTGAAGTCTATGGCTTGTGATGGACCGGTTGGCGAAATAATGTGCAACTTTTTCATTGGCATCCGTTGCTGAGCTCATCCAAAAGGGTGACCGCAATAATAGTGAATAAGAAAGTGAAAAGTAATTGCGAGAATCGGGTAACTGTTCCAGTGATGGCCGTCCGTCGCTCTTCATTACAATAACACACAATTTTACTTAAAACATAATTAATGCCATCAATTATTCGCGCAAAGCATCGCAACCCTCTATTCCTTGTCTTCATATCTCAATACATCGGAGACATTGTGTTAAATATTAAACACAAATCCATTGTATATTATATGATAGTATAACAAGAATAATGAACTCATTTTGCTCTTCACTTCTATTAGTATAACACATATTCTTCTATATTAAGTGACGATACAATAAATTAAGCAAAACTTTTATTACACTTACTATTACAACAAGAAAAAACTTTTCCTTTCATTAAAAATGATTGTTTACTAAAACTTCTTATTAATGTAAGCATTGATAGAGTGTGTGACAAATGTTAAGCAAACTCTTTAACATATCTGTAGCGCGACTATCATTAATATAAGAGTCGTTTTCAATGGATCCGCTCTTTTTCATTCATTTCCATCTAAAATCAAAGTCAAAGAGTTTTGAAGTTTTGTGTCAAATAAATGCTGATCTCAAACAGTCAAACATTGGGGCCATATATCGGAGTTTATATGTAGTTTTTGACCTAAAATTTGGCAAAACAAACATATATCGTATGATAAGATGGAGCGGTGGCTGTCATCGCATTTAATCCAATGCTTATTCTTCGCGCAAAGGCATGAATAATAGCGTTTCAAACAAACTAACGGTTTCTTGAAATGTAGAGTTAGTGTCTAATGCAGTGTCAGTTCATATTTCTCTTCTCGAGCTACTCTTTATAGGCATTTTGGCATCCATTTGATCGAAGCACTAAACTTATGGTTTAATCATTGTATAGTTTGAGCTAGGTCGTGCACTCGCTCACGTATTATTATATATTATTAAATGAGTATTAAATCTAATAATAATCCACAGAATGTAAGAATTAGTTATAAATCCTGCGAAATGAGATTTTTGTGATGAACTAGTGTTTCGAGAGAATGTCAATCGACAGAATACACGCGACCCGCAAATGGGACTCAAATAAGTTTATCGATACGTTCCGTATGTTTGATAGGATAACAAATTGAGTTAGTGTGCACATAACTCTGTTTAGACTTCAAGTAAAGCTGTTTTCAATTATTTAAAACATTGCTTAGGTATCTAAATTACGGTCTTATAAGAGTTATAATTACTTACTGCGCTTGGAATGGCTTATAAATTCTACTTATAGTTTGTTGCGAGACATCCGCTGTGTGTATGAACTCAATATATTTGGCAATAGAGATGAGAGTCGACCCAAATATTTTCACTTAAATCCGATATATTGTTAACACTTTTGTTAAGAATTCACCAGGATTCTTTTGATGAAGCAGTAACTTAATTATAACAAAATTAGTAATAATCAAAATGATTTTACCAAATTTAATATTAATTATTTAAGATGTTTCGTCAATTAAATTGTCCCAATAGATTTAAAATCAATATAAGTTAAACTGGGTTAAAAATATTTAAAATTGTAAATTAGTTTAATACATTATAACATTGTATTAAAATTGTTAAAAGAAACCAATAATAATATTCACTTTGTGAATATTCTGAGTCTTGTCCAGCGCTCACATCTATTCTGAATTATACGTGAATTTATCTACATTTGAGTTAATCGTATTTTCGTATTTATTATACTACAGTTACTCTTCAATACTACTGTATCGCCAATTCCTGTATTTAGTCATTAATATTGGTTCGTCTCAACAATAATAGGCTTTTAACTAATGGACTCCTAACAAATGTAAGACATACCATCTCTAAACTTATTTCATCTAAAATTCTCTTTCCTTTTTGGGATAATAAAAGTACTGCAAATATAACTGTTTGCACACATGTATTGGCACTGACGAGAGAGAGAGAGAGAGAGAGAGAGAGAGTTATCTAAATTCAATAAACTATTATCAATGACTGTGATGGACATGTCTTAAATCGGATGCTATTGTCGACAATTTCATTGTATAAACTATAATATATCATGTTTAAACTAATTTTACTAAAAGTTACAATTACTGTACATACAATTTGTTAATTTTGTTTTTATCATTTTAGCTTAAATTCAAAGATTCGCATTTGTTTTACATAACAGAGAGAGAGAGAGAGAGAGAGAGAGAGAATAACAATATTTTAGGTGCGATTGTGAAAGAAAAGAGTCGTAAATGTCATTTAATCTGTTGTTGTCTTAGATCTTATCGTTTCAATTCATACATTGAAAATGCAAAGCGAGTCATAAAACATGGGCAGATATGATGCCATAAATTGGATGCATTTTAGTGAACATTGTTTGCATAGGAACTGTAGCCGACAGATAAGCCAAGAGTCAACATAATATGTTTGCAAAATCCGATCCAAAGATGCAAACAAAACACCCGATCATGAGATGAAGTTTTATGAGAAGTTATTTTGGCATCAAATCATATGTAGGTTTTGTTATTATATTTCATAATAAAGCTCATCCTTTTTGGTTCACAACAATAGTTGTTTGGCTCAGAATATTCTGCGAGATATTTGAACAGAATTTTAAAAACACTTATAGTATCAATCGGCTGTGCTCACATCTGTGCTCACAACTTGTATTTTAGTCATATATAATGTACACTACTATGAGTGGTGGGGTTTAATGAAAGTTGTGATTCATATCTATATTAAACACAAATGATTTACGTTTTCAAACCATTTACTTATATTTCAAGAGCAGTTATGATTAGTTTAATTGTAACTATTATAGTGTATTAGAATTCAGTATAAATAAATATTCTGCCGATTCCTAACTTATAGTATATATACTATACTCTCTTTTTTTATGGACTACAATTTATGCGGTATTAAAATCTATTGTAAAAACTTATAGCATATATGATATGAAAATGAAAACTAGTGAATATATTGTGTGTATAAATCAGTTCTTTTACCATTTAAATGAAAGAATATTTTTCAAAACAAGATATATTATAGTTTATACAATGAAATTGTCGACAATAGCATCCGATTTAAGACATGTCCATCACAGTCATTGATAATAGTTTATTGAATTTAGATAACTCTCTCTCTCTCTCTCTCTCTCTCTCTCAAAACACCCGATCATGAGATGAAGTTTTATGAGAAGTTATTTTGGCATCAAATCATATGTAGGTTTTGTTATTATATTTCATAATAAAGCTCATCCTTTTTGGTTCACAACAATAGTTGTTTGGCTCACAATATTCTGCGAGATATTTGAACAGAATTTTAAAAACACTTATAGTATATATACTATACTCTCTTTTTTATGGACTACAATTTATGCGGTATTAAAATCTATTGTAAAAACTTATAGCATAATATTATATGATATGAAAATGAAAACTAGTGAATATATTGTGTGTATAAATCAGTTCTTTTACCATTTAAATGAAAGAATATTTTTCAAAACAAGATATATTATAGTTTATACAATGAAATTGTCGACAATAGCATCCGATTTAAGACATGTCCATCACAGTCATTGATAATAGTTTATTGAATTTAGATAACTCTCTCTCTCTCTCTCTCTCTCTCTCTCAGATATATTATAGTTTATACAATGAAATTGTCGACAATAGCATCCGATTTAAGACATGTCCATCACAGTCATTGATAATAGTTTATTGAATTTAGATAACTCTCTCTCTCTCCTCTCTCTCTCTCTCTCTCTCTCTCTCTCAAATTTAGCATAACTTCAATGTTGACTGTAATATAAGTCTATAAAATATTAATCAAATTCAGTGAAAACAGACTCAGTTTTTGACATTATTTTAACGAAAGAATAAAAAATATTAAAGTGAATAGAAATTTGAAATTCAGACGAAAGATCATTAAATGATATGTTATTTAAATGCAAATATTCTTATGTCATAACAAAAAAATACACATATTGTGGACAGTACTGGAAGAATGATAATATTTGCACTGAAAGTGTTATCGGAATAAATAAAGCCTAAAATGTGATGAGAATATTATGAAATGAGTGGTACGGATGGAAACTCTCATATAATTTTCCAGGTTTTGTTTACAGAAACTTTTAGTCTCTAATATGAGTCTCACTTATCAAAAGCACTCTTTATTAATAATAGTTTTGTGTCAATGTTTGAACACTAACTTAAACTAGAAAAATAAAAACCAAATGTAATATTGTCCGAGAATCTAGATATAATAAATTAATGCAATCATGTTTCTCTATCATACTATCATATTATAGTATTAATGAAAGTTAAATCATTGGCGCGAAACGGTTGTAATATTCTTAATATAAACAATATATGATTTGCATTTTCATTAAAGGAGACGATAACGCGTTTACTTTAGGTTTTATGCTTTAAGACCTAAATTCAATAATTAAAAAAACAGTGAATACAGACTTTTGTGATCACCATTATATCAATTACAACTAGTATTATATACAGGTTTTATATACAAAGTTATGCGGTATATAAACGCAAGCTTTATTTCTGGCTCTATATATGCCATCAAATAATTATGAGATAAATATTTTGCTTCATTTATAAATAAGTAATTTGAGCAAATTTTTCATTTTTATGAAAAGTTTAGATTTTTCCAATTTTATCAATAAGTTTTTCGATTTTAATTTTGTTAAAAACATTCATTACAGAAATATATGGCATTTGAGAAAAAATAATATTTTGTTGAATACATGAAGGAATACAACAATTTATACAACAAGTGACTGAATATTCGTATAATATTAAGCGAATTGAATGAATACATAGATTGCTATCTAAATGAGACGGAAAACTACTTTAAATGTATATCATATGAATAATATTTTGTTCACTTATTGTAAAACATTTTGGACTCAAAGATACTGACAGAGAATATATAAAAATTTAAACATGTATTGAAAATGTTTTACATCAACATTGAAAGGAATCCACTAAAAAACAGAATCAATTTAATGCAAAATAGCGTATAATATATAACGAAATAAATAAATAAAAACAAACATACATTTTGAAGCCTATTTGGACTTAAATTGCATGCGAATAGTGTTTATCATTTAATGCGAGTTTGAATTTAATAAAAACAAACAAAAACATTGCGTTTATGAACTAAAATACGTGACGAATGCGATATTTTCATAAATATATTATTCATATCAATGTTGTATCAAACACTACAAACACTGTCAAAGAATTCATTTCTAACTTATTATACGCTATTATATATGCAAACAGAATATTCCGTGAATTTGATATTTGGTTCAAAAAAGCAACAAAAATATACTGAATATGAAGGCAATTGAAATATAGATATATACAAAAAAAATTGTATAAAAATATTAAAACTTATAATATATTTGTGCAATGAATTGCTTTTTATCATATCGTAGACAAAAACTAAAAACTCTAATGTAATATAATTTATAATAAAAGGGATGGCATTATAGGGGAGAAAGGGATGGAGAGTTGTCTCTTGGAAACAGTACGAAAAGTGAGGCCGTATTTTACTATTACTTTATTTATTTTGTGTAACTTTTATTCTGGTTGTTGTTATTATTGTGTATAACTTATAGTTCTTATGTCTCTACACTGTATTCAACAACAAAATGAATTTATATAATATTTCATTTCTTTTAGTTCTCTCTCTCTCTCTCTCTCTCTCTCTCTCTCTCTCTCTGTTAAGATTTACAATGAAAGCTATACTAATCTTCACGAATGGGATTTATTTAGAAATTTATTGCTAAAAACAAAAAGCAAATGAAAAAATTGTCGATTCTTTTCTTCCTATTATTTAAGAGAAAATATTTCATTTATAGAAATGCATGTAAAAAACAAAGGTATTATGAAAACATATAACTGTTATTAAAGCAGATATATTATCAAATACTCTTATACTTTAGCATTTGATTCCTCTATTTTCACTGTNGAGAGAGAGAGAGAGAGAGAGAGAGAGAGAGAGAGGTGGAGAGGGAGAGAGAGAGAGAGAGAGGTGAAGAGAGAGAAGTAGGGCTTATTAAAGACTACTTAACCTCATTAAAAAGGTATTATTTTGATGAGCAATTCTATAAAATGTAAAATTAGTAAAGTATTTGTTATATTTTTATATAATATTTATTCTGTTTGACTGTACAGTACTAATAAAACATTAAACAAATTGTGAATAACGATTAAACATATGATTTGCTGTTCAGAGATGCGAACCGAGAGAGAAAGAAATAAAGTAAGAGAGAGAGAGAGAGAGAGAGAGAAAGGCCGGAAAAATGATACTTCAAATACATTATAGTTATTGGGCTAGAGTTGTGTTGAGCCAAAAGACTTATATAACTGAATGCCATGTATTATAAATCAGGCGAAAAGATTTGTTTCCTCTCAGAGGAGCGCACAATATATTCATTTCATATACTTTTTGCAACACAAATAATACCCGAGTATTCATTGCATTTGAAACTCAAATCTGTTCTCTAAATGCAAAAGATTGCAAAATAACAGAGTTTTACAGTGAAAATAGAGGAATCAAATGCTAAAGTATAAGAGTATTTGATAATAAATCTGCTTTAATAACAGTTATATGTTTTCATAATACCTTTGTTTTTTACATTCATTTCTATTTTTAAACATACAAAACATATAATAAATTTATATCAAAATCTACTGAAAATGCACAGAATATTTGCCTATTTATGCGATGTCTTAACAAAATGTTTAATAAATGATATTTTGCTTCTCTTTATTCAAACGAATTACTTATGATTTTCTGTATTTCGCTGTCATTTATAGGAAGTAACGGTTAATAAGAATGCGAACCAAAGCCACTGTTCCCATGGCTTACACATTGAAAGAGTATATATAACACAAAAAAATAACATATGATTTATCGATGGATTCCTAATAATGATAACTATTATTAATATGGTTTTTGTGACACTATCTCATCAATTCATTTCGTTTGGTCACTCACTGGACAGTCGGGGCAAAGAAAAGATGAGATCATAAAATGTATTGAATTCTTCAAATTCATGTCAACTGTTTGGCCGACAAAAAGCCTCTCAATTATAAATTATTTCACATTTTTGTCGAACAAAACTATTAATAAAAAAGTCTTTCGTTTTGTGATATTTCTATTGTTTTGACTTTAATCCCATTTCATTGCTTTTGTTGTTATCGGTTCATATGTTTTGACATTCAAAGGCTTATAATTATTTTGTTTTTCCGATTGAAATTAATTACCGATAGAAATACAGGAAAATCACAGATTGATTGCCACACAAAAAACTACAATATATTTGGTTACAAATACTCACATAAATTGTCATTAAAATTCACATAGAGTATCATAAAATAAAATAAGTTTTGCGCTTAATTAATATTAAACAAGAAATAAATTTATAACCTCTTAGGGAGTCATTAATGTTGTTGTAATGCTATTCAACTATTTTTGAGATGCCATTTGTTTGCGAATCTAACAAACAGTTAATTATTACTTTTGTTGCATAAGTTTTGGAAGACATTTGAATAATATATTAGGCAATAGATGCTGGAGAATAATAATTGAGGCAAATTTATCATAGTAATCAATTAATTAGGTGTTCACATTTTACTTATTACCTGTATTTCAAATAATAAACCATATAAATACTATAAATTAAACTTTATAAAACCAAAAATGAACGATAATTTAAGGTATTTTGAGACTATCGCAAAACTAATGGCTATTATTTTAAAATAATAATAATTAGATGAGATTTAAATGTTATACTGAGAACACAATTAATTCTGTTCTGTTTAAATGGACTATGAATTAGTATACTGTAAAGTGTAAAAACGAATTGTCGTTATTTACAATGTTTTTCATTACATCAATAAATTGAGTACATTTTCCAGAATATAAGTCAAAACAAATTGGTTATAATAACTTTGCATGTAATTGACAAACAGAATCAATAAAACTATTGAAAAGTTATTTATTAATATGAATTAAATTGAAAAAACAGCTATTTTTGTTTTAACTATAGGGTTGTATGACATAGATCTCTGGCTCTTTCTCTTTAGCGTCGGGCTCTCCGGCGACATAGTCTCTGACGGGTTTAGGCGGCCGTATCTTACGGCCACAGTAGCCGTCCTTCCGATGCCACGCACCCGAACGCGGCCGACGACCCAACCATCGGCTCCGTTGCGGACACAACCGGTTGACGGTGTGATGGTATGGGTTGGAGACGCGGCCGACGGTAACCATACACTGTTGATCGATACAGATGTCGATCTTATTGCGGGTTAAGTGCAGATAATTCTTGCGGCCAACTCTTCGGGTAATCTCCGCGTAATCGCCGGCGTATCGGACATAATAGCCGCCCTCTCCCACCTTCTTCTCAATGTTGTGCACTTTGGTGCCGATGGGAAGCGCTCCGATCGGATGCGAGTCGCCCTCACGCGGACGCACCGGATTGCGCGGTATCTCTGAATACGTCCGGATTATGTCTCCGATTTGCATCGTTTCGGACGCTATTATCCACCGAATCGTATCGCCTATCGGTTCCCAAAATCCCATTCAATACAATCGCGTGACATATAAAACAAATAAACAACTGTTAGTCCACACACTATACCGGCGGACATCACCGCCGCGACAGTCATTACCTCCGGCCACGAGAGCCAACTTCGATGTCCTCAACGGGTCGTAGCGGACATTGAAGACGCGCTCCTCGCGGGGCGAGCCGTCTTCGTTGGCGGTCTTCGTGTAGTCGATCCATCGGAAGTACTTCTTGTTGCCGCCGCCCACTGTCTTGACGATCACTTTGCCCGTCTCAGGGTCTCGACCGCCGAGTTTGCGGATCTTGAGGGGCATAATAGTGTACTTCCCGTCCAACGGGTAAATCGGTTGCCAATTGTATTTGTGAGGTTCGGGTGGTTTACGGCCCGGCATTGGCTGTCGCGGCGGACCTCTGATCCGCGGGTAACA
>CAJPIZ010003187.1:0-12215 GCA_905368565.1 Medioppia subpectinata
GAGACTATCATATCATTGCCGGCAATCACTCTTTGTGTGGAGAAATACCGTTATTTACGATCAAGTTTTAAAAAACGAAAATTAAGCGAATTATCAAAACTTAATATAACTAAAAGCAAAATATTTGACATATTTATGTTAAATGTAAAAAACATGTCAATAGTCGAGCAATATATAGCTCACATCGAACCTGATAATGCATACAAATATTGTATAATAGATACGCCACTATCACTAGAAAAGACCACAACTATGCCCAATGTAGATTGTGACGAAATAGCGCCAGTTGGACACTCTATTAGCGACAACTTTTATTGCATGACATTATTCTCACAATTGGACGGCCAGTTGTCGGACGATATGTATTGGATCGAAGTGAAAACAAGCAAAAACAAAGGCGATCAATTTTTGATGGCATTTAAAGACTTTTATATAAGTACATCATTGACTCTGCACATACATAACAGGAGGCATTTGGTCATACAGCCCAAACAAAGCGGACACAACTATATCAAAATTAAATTTGACTACATTATGCTGGAATATCAAAAAACAGTAGTAAAATTATTGCCGGCTCCGTATGGGAGCCATTGTATCGACTATCACACTCTCGGTCACCGATCACTGGCTGAATGTCGCGCCAAATGTATGATTGGTTTTGCGATTAAGCGATACAACACTTTGCCCGACAATTATCTCATTTATGATCGCAATTTGAGTCTAAGATTTGGTAAACGTTTCGATTCTAACGATCGGATTGTTAAGGAATGTAACCGTATATGCGGTCAAAGACCCGACTGTTATCAAGAGTACTACCAGATAGTCCAGAAAGAGGTGGATCAACCATGGTCAGATGATGTTGGAGCTCAGCCTGTTAAATCGTTGCTATTTCTGGTGCCATCCTTACCGGTGCTCACGTTTAGACAAATCCCAAAAACAGGTTTTAGTGAATTTCTGTGTCTAATCGCCAGTATTTTTAGCCTATGGTTTGGATTCTCGTTACTATTTGTTTTTAACGCATGCATTGAATCTGCGATTAATATTTATAAAAAGGTAAAATTAAATCAAAATAATAATAACCAAGTGTTTACACAAATCAATAATAATTATTTAATTCAACAAAGTAATCACTCGCGTAATAATAAAAATCTAACCAAGCGCACATCAATTGCAAGCTCACATTTACATATTTAAATTTAATTAATTGGGAATTTATAAATGATAATTAATCAATAAATACCAAATCTTTAATAATTCAAATATTAATCAAATAATTAACATAAACATTTATAAAATGTACGCGACATTATTGTATAATAAAATAATAAATGAAATGATTATTTTTATTAAAATAATATTTTGAGTGTAAGACTTAAATAGAATTAATTAATTCTCAAATAAAATAATTAAATTTACATTTAATCTGTAAATAAATTATCTTATTAAAAATATTACATAATGTTTATTTATTAATTATGTTATGTTATATTTTACTATTTTTATAATCTAAATATTCTGTTGATTTCAGTTATATTATACAATATTTAATAAATAAATTCATTATATTTCCAAATTAACATGCGTTTAATAATGGACGTTGTATGTAAAATAAATTTATTTAAATGTTATTCATAAATAAAGTGTATTGAATATGAAATAATCAAATATGAAAAATCAGTAATAAGTCGCTAACTTTCTTGCGTACTGTTTATTTGCTGTAAATATTTGGGTGAAATGAAATATTTTATGTATTTTTCATTAATACATAATACATTATACATAAAATTGTATAAATAATAGGATTGTTACTTCATAATAGTTGATACATATTACAATATAATAGGGGTTTATCTACAGATAGTAGGGGTTTATACCCTGGAACAAACACTTACCTTCCGGGAGGGCTTCCCGTGACTTACCAATACCGTCCCGCGAGACTCCCGGTTCTCCCGCCGGGTTGTTGGCGCTCCCGCTGTTCCCCGTCTCCGGAACGTTGCCCTCCCGGGTCCACACTTCTCCCGGAGCTGTCCTCCGGATCTGATCTTCCCGTTCCCGGATTCACAATATTAATTATTAATACACAATATAAATAATAATAAAGTATTTAATAAGTATAAATAAAGTATAAAAGTATACAAAAAATAGTGAATACAAAAAGTATAAAGTGTTGAGTAACTGATGGTAGAGCTGTTGTATAACTACTGTGTAATGTGTGAGAACAGGGCTGTGGTTTATATACCCAGCCCTGGAATGTCACTAGTGTTGGGGTGTCTCAAAAAGAGGGAGAGTAAAAATAAGCGGGGGATAGTACCGGATCTGCTATAACATGGGCTTCTATGGTAGCATTACTTTCAATGGGGTTTCCTATTATACTCTAATATAACAGATATTTTATTAATGTTTTAATTCACATGATAATTTTAAATTAAATCTTATTCTCGTATTCAGTGTATTAACAATGGAAACGATTACTAACAAATTTGTAGCTAGAATTAAAAATTTCAAAATTATATCAAGATTAATTTGTTTAATCGGATGTTGCCTTCAATTACAGCCATTATTAACACAATATTTCTCATACGAGACCACAACTGATGTGCGCTTCGAGACCGAGATTATCATATCATTGCCGGCAATCACTCTATGTATGTTTAAAAACATTTATATACGACCGGAACTGTTTCCCGTAAACATCAATATTGACTCATTTGATGAAACATTAAATTATTTAAATAATATGTCAATAAATGACCAGTATCGTTTACTCAAAACACCAAATGACATAGTTGGTATGTGTTGGGTTTTGAAGACACTTGGTATTAACACATACAGCGATACTATTAACTGCTCTGATATAACACCCATACGACCGTCTCTATGCGATCGGTGTTATTGTATGTCATTATTTAATCAAATAGACGGCCAGATCGACAATGGGTACCAAATACACAGCACCTATAGTACAGAAGCGCTCGGTTTTGGTCTTGAAAACACAATATTTGGTGATAATCTTGCGCTAAACATACACGAAAGGGGCCATACAATTTGGCAACCCTTTCAACGTGGTTACATGACTGTGGCCACAAATTACAAGACCGTAGTACTGGAGTACCAGAAAACAATTGTCAAACTCCTGCCCAAACCATACAATCCCGGATGCGTTGACTACAAAGCCCGGGGTCTGGGCTTCCCATTCGACTGTTGGGCGAACTGTATGTCTGATCGCTTGTCGGCCGCAAACCAGTCATTGCCCGCCGATTATATCGTTTACGATCATAATCTAAACCAACGATTTGTCAATTCGAGTCATCAACATATGATACTGAACATATCGTTTCCAGAGTGCAGCAAAGTTTGCTTTAAATATCTCGATTGTTACCAGGAACATTATCAGCTTGTTCAGAAAAATTTTATATTTCCATGGTCAATGAACGATACACTCAATTTTACTAGCCTTTCCTTTAAGCTGCCCTCTCAGCCCACCATTACATACAGACAAACACCCAAATTATCGTTCGTTGAGTTTCTGTGTCTGATTAGCAGTATATTCAGCCTATGGTTTGGCTTTTCAATGCTATTTGTATCTGATTTATACATTCATTTTGCAATCAATTTAGTTAAAACTATTTATAATAAATATTACACTAATAATTCGATTTGTGTTGTAATACAAAATCCAACCATTCGTTTAACACCAATGAGAGAACGTTGGAGAAGAGCCATCATTAGTGTTGCCAACTCTGATCGACTACCGCCTTGAAAATTACAAACATTTGCTAAATTCACCTTGACCACGATTATTATTGCATATTTGATTATAAATATTTTTGAAATATTAGTAAAATGTTAATTTAAGTTTCAATTTAATTATAACGTTAAGTTTTATTATAATACAGTGTATGCTCCATATAAGATACTGGCTATTGTTTAGCTTTTATACAAATAGGTAATAAATATTATTTTGGGCTTCAAATAGTGTGTTCATTACAATAAATACCTAAAATAGACACACGGTAATTGCATTTGCTCTCACCTTGACCTGTCTATGTCAAGTTGAGACCCTCGCCTTTCACCTTGACCAGAACCCTCTCACCTTGCAAATCAAGGCAAACCTTGACCAGTTGGCAACACTAGCCATCATGCAGAATTTACATCTACTGTATAACTAATTATAATTTTTAACAACATATCATATAAGATAAGTGTTGTTTATAGCATCGTTCGACTACTATTTCTTAATTAAATAGTTAAATAATTTATAAATCTATAAATAACAAATATTTAATAATTCAAATAAAGTTTATTTATCAAATAATCAATATAAACATTTATAAAATGTACGTAACATAACTGTATAATAAAATGATAAATGAAATAATTATTTTTATTGAAATAACATTTGGAGTATAGATCTTAAACAGTGTTAATTAATTTTTGTATAAAATAATTAAATTTACATTTAATCTGTGAATACAATTACCTTATTTTAAATATCACATAATGTTTGTTAATTATGTTATGCTAAATTTTATATTTTAAATATGAATAATTTGTAGATGACAGTTGTATTAATAATAATATTATACAGTATCCAATAAATAAATTTTATCAAAAATAATATTATTATTCCAAATAAATATGCGTTTACTAATGGACATTGTATGTACATTAAATTTATTAAAATGTAATTCATAAATCTATTGAATATGAAATAACCAGATATGGAAAACCAATAATAAGAAACTAACTTTCTTGCGTACTATTTCTTTGCTGTTTATTTCATTTCACATAAATATTTTATTTATTTTTAATAATACATGTACATGATAATACATAAAATTGTTAATAAAATATGATTATTATTTCATACTAGTTAATACATAAAACAGATATTTTATTAATGTTTTAATTCACATAATAAATCTGAATTCAATCTTATTATCGTATTCAATGTTAAGCAATGGATACAATTACCAACACATTTGTATCTAGAATTAAAAATTTCAAAATTATATCAAGATTAATTTGTTTGATCGGATGTTGCCTTCAATTACAGCCATTATTAACACAATATTTCTCATACGAGACGACAACTGATGTGCGCTTCGAGACCGAGACTATCATATCATTGCCGGCAATCACTATATGTCCACACAATAAACAGGATTACATTCGACCGGAAGTGTTGTCCGCAATCAGCGTTAATAAATCAGACGAAGACAAAGCATACGATTATTTCAACAATATGTCGATTGCAGACCATTTTAGTGCATTCAGAGCACCGGCCGATACTTTTGAGACGTGTTGGGTATTAAAACCCCTTTCAATCAATAGTTCAGCATATAATATCAGCTGTACTGACATAACACCCATAAGAGAGTCAATAAGCGCTTTTGCATATTGTATGTCATTTTTCACTCAAACAGAGGGCCAGTCGTCGGATGATAGATATAAGATAGACAGTACGCCCGGCAAAATGCCACTGGTTATTGGTTTTGAAAATGCTAGGTTTGGCGATAATATAATGCTACACATACACCAGAGGGACCACGCGATTAGGCGAACATGGCAACGTGGTTATATGAACGTGGCCACAAATTACAGGATTATACTTTTGGAGTACCAGAAAACAATTATCAAACTCCTGTCCAACCCATACAGTCCCGGGTGTGTTGACTACAAAGCCCGGGGTCTGGGTTCGCGATACGAGTGTTGGGCTAACTGTGTGTTTGCTCGCTTGTCGGCCGCAAACCAGTCACTGCCGGGCAATTATCTCGTTTACGACCGGAATCTGAGCCAACGATTTGATTTTAATTTAATGGACAACATATCATTTCCGGAGTGTAAGGAACTTTGCTTTAAGAATGCTGAATGTTACCAAGAACATTATCACCTTATACAAAACGAACTTATTCGACCATGGGCAATGAACGATATAAGCAATTTCACTCAATACTTATCGTTTAAGCTGCCCTCTCAGCCCACGCTTACATACAGACAAACACCCAAATTATATTTAGCTGAGTTTCTGTGTCTGTTTAGCAGTATATTCAGCTTATGGTTTGGCTTTTCAATGTTATTTGTATCTGATTTATGTATAACTTCTGCGTTAAATTTTGCGAAAAATATTTATTTTAATCATTACAATAAAATTGTAATTAATGTAATAAATAACCCAAATACAAATCGCACATTAATGAGGGAACATAGAAGGGATATCATGATGCACAATTTAGATTCTAATTTAAATAATTAGTCAGTTTATCAAATGATTATTTTAAAGGGGATAAGCAAAATGTCAATTGTTTTAAATGTGTTAAATTAAATTGAAATATTTTATTGTCATTATTAGTATTTGTGTATTTATAACTGTGTAAAATAATGATTTTATACAACCAACGTTAAGTTTTATATTGTAAAATTAATGATAAATATGCTAATATAATTTAAATAAATCAATGTTAATATAATTTGAAAATAATTTTATAATTGTCTTTATATTACAACAAATATTTATTTAAAAATTTAATTATTACATAAATGTTATAAATCATTGCAGCGAATAGTTGTAATAATCGATCAGCTTTGATTATATTAATATTAAGAAGATTAATTAATAAATACAATATGCATTAGTAGTAAAGGTGTCGCTGGACCCAGGTGCGGTTCGACCCGCCATAGGATAACATAGGCCTCCATAGACTTAGCATTGTTGCGGTTGGACCCACAATGGTGGAAATGCCTTGTCAAGCCTAACCAGTGGTTACCATAGTAACCTTACCAAGGGTAGCTCTATTATTGAAGCAATGTCTTACCAAGCCTACCTTGTTTATGGGAGGTCAAGGCTTACCAAGCCTACCATAGTTGCGGTGCGATACGCATGCTTTACCATGGCAACCAATGCCTTACCAAGAGTAACCCTTTTACAAGTCTTACCAAGACAACCCTTATTATTGATGCAAGGCTTACCAAGCTTACCTCCTTTTTTAGGGCATAAATAATGTAAACAACCAACTACAGTTATTCAACATCGATTTACTCACGAACCGGTTGTTCGATTTCAATGAGGTTTGTTTTGTTTTAATTCTGACGTTAAACTGATTCTAACGGTATGCTATTTGCCCGGATTGAACAATTTTCAAGTCCCCAGTTGCGCTTAGGAATGATTTTATCGAACTTTGAATGATATATTTAAAACCCATTTTTCATGCTGAATTCAAAAATATAATACTCGATATGATCGAAGCAAGTCGAATTTTGGGATCAGCTGTAGGTGATCTTCGGCTGGACCAATTGAATATGCTCACAAAGACCTTTCCAATGATATATCACAAGTTATGGTACGGTTTCTCTATCCAGTTGATCCAGAAAGTGAAAAACGACTAACCACGGATGAGATAATTGACGCTCGATGATGTACCGGAAACTCTTGTATACTTCAAAAGCCCAAGAAATGGTTCCCAAATGGTGATAAACGCTAAAAAACACATGTAATCCTATGGAAACCCATGTTATCTCTATGACATAGCACTCCCATGTAACCCTACCCCCATGTATTTCTATGTAAACACTAAGTGGAGGAAAGTTTACCACGGATGAGATAATTACCTCTCGATGAAATACCTGAAACGATTGAATACATCAAAAGCTCAAGAAATGTGATCCAAATAGTGATAAATGGTAAAAATGCATGTATTTCTATGGAAACCCATGTTATCTCTATGACATAGCACTCCCATGTAACCCTCCCCCATGTATTTCTATGTAAACACTAAGTGGAGGAATGTTGATGATAATGGTATTATAATGGTAATAAATATATATATATATAACATTAATATACTACTCAATGCTGGATCAGTTCAAATGATAATATACTTGTTATACTATTCATAGTTCTCTCATAGCACTTAGTAATTGAGTAAAGGTCAATGAGTCAGTGAGTCATTTGCTTTTGCACACGTTTTATAATTTTTTGCACACGTCTCTAAATTTTTGCACACGTTACATAACGTGACGTACTTTGTGTATGCACCATTGGGTATAAAAGGGAGAGTTTTCAGCGAGTCGTCAGTCATTTCATTCTCAACAGTTATCAATCACACATCAGTTTTGTTTCAAAAATGTTTTACCATTGTTTGCCATAGGATACCATAGGATACCATTGGATATCAGTAAAGTAAGTAATTATTTATATATTATTAGTATTATATTATATATTTATATATATATATATATATACAATAATTTATATATAATGAGGTCGGTGTATGTTTCCCTCATATTAAAGCACATACCATTCTTAGCTTTTTTATAGTTAAGATAAATTTTTTATTGTAAATCTAATTATGTATGTTTAAACCTAATGATGTCGGTGTATGTTTCCTTCATATTAAAGCACATACCTTTCTTAACTTTTTTATAGTTTAGATAAATTTTTCTAATTATTATATAATATATTAAATATATTTTGGTATAAAACAAATAAATTTAATAAACATTTTCTTATTAATTAATAGACATTAAAATGGCTTTAATGAATGCATCGAAAGTCAAGTATAATGATTTGAGACTTATAATCTGTTTTAATGGCTTTCATTTTGACAACAATTACGAAGTAATGGAAATTGGGTATTGGTCAAGAAGACAATGGGCATCAATACCATTTCACACAAACAAAAAATTGAAACCAATCGATCAAATTTGTTCTGAATTTGAAACAAAAATGATTCACGGAATTAAATTTGACTCAAAACCAGTTGGTTCATTCAGTCAAGATGAAATTGTGACCGTTATTAAATGCCTATATCATATGACTAATGATGGCAATGAAAAGAGACGACTAATTGGTTTTGTGAACAGTGAAGCAAGTCTGAAGTATCTCGGGATGGCTGGGTTTGGTGATATAATTGTTAATATTGATCACATGTATGATACATTGACTCCAGCGTATAATGGTCCGGTTTATAAAGAAATGTACGATGATAAAGTTTACAATACATGTTCGTTGCATAATTGTATTGATGAAAATACTAAACCATGCTGTGCTATGGTGATTGCTCTAACAATCGGTAATTTTTGTCAACAAATAGAGCGTATAAGAACATATAAGATAAGATAATTAGTAATATTCTGATTATTAAATTCATTGAAAATGTTTTGTAATTATTGTAAATAAATTTTGTATAAAAATATTAATCCAATAATTAAATAAAACACTTTAAAAATGAACAAATATATTAGTCTTAATTTATATAACGGTTGCGATTATATGAATTACGTTTGATTATTGATTTAGACGTAATTTATGTATACACCATTGAGTATAAAAAGCGAACACTAACCGAATCATCAGTCATTTCATTCCCAAAAGTCATCGGCAACACATTTTTTCTATTATAATTTTAAGTAAATGTGAATTTGTGTTTTACGATTGCAAAAACCAAAGGATATCATAAGATACCATTAATGTAAGTAATGTTTAAATATAATATTTATACTTAATTTATGGTAATATAGTATATTATATTAACATAAAACTTTTTTCCCCCTTTTTTGTGTAAATAATAAATTATACATTTTTTCAATTTATTTTTTAAATTCAATTTAATCGTTTAATTTTATTTAATTATTAGTTGCAAATGTCTACCATTCTGTTCTCGGATTATGTTTTTAAGCTATCGCGTAATAAAAGTGTAAAATTGTATTCTATCCATCATTATATGAGTAATTCATTCAACTGTTATGTACTTATTATTTCAAACCACCATTTAGTGATAAATAAATGATCTAAAATGGTTAATTAGATACGTATTCAAAAAGGCATCAGCATTGCGTCAATGCAAAAAGTCAAATTAAAATATACCGCAAGAATAATCATTTGTTCTGTAAAATACTTTGCAAAAATTCAGTGAAAAAAATTTAATCTAAAGTGGAAAGAGTTTAAATTGTTGAAATCAAGAATGACAGAAATCTCATCAGCAATTGATAATCTTCATATTGAGCATAACAAGACTATTACACAAATGACAGATGAGAACTCATCAGAAGAAACCAATAATAACAACGAGGTAAAAACACAACAACCTGAAGAGCAGACCGATATAGTAATAAATGATTTGGTGGAACGCTTTCAACAATTAAAAATTAGCGAATAAGTGTTTAAATATTGTGAATAACATTTTGTATAAAGTTATTAAGCAAGAATTTCAATAAATTACTTTTTAAAAATGCAATATTCAATTCGTTTTCCTTTATATAATGGTATCGATTGCAATTCTTAGTTCACAGTAACTTATCGTATTTATGGTTTTGGATTTTTTAAAAATATATCTGGCAACACTAACGGTTGCTAGATGTCTATCATTAAAACGATACGTATATTAGTGATAATATTTGTATAATACTAGGGTTGCCTTGTGTTGTATCGATGTGTTTAGTACTATGGCCTATATGTAAGGGCTATATAACAATTTATAAATATATTTACTTTTTGAAAATTTAGCTAATCAATTTTATATAATTATATTTGCCATAGATTTAACATTTAGTATATTAGCCCTAGAAAAATTATATTATGACTAGAATAATCATTACATAGATTTATGCATTACTTATTATATTTTTGTTTAACAAACTTGTTTCTATTTTAAATATTTAAATTTCTATAATATTACCATATAATTCTATGTATTAATATTATGTAATTAGATTGTAATTTTATTGAAACTTATGTTAATAATTTTTTGTGTTTGACCCATAAGAGCTAACTATATTCACAATATAATTACAGTAAACATTCTATATAGTGGTCGAGCAGTTGGTATACATTTTTGGACACTGTATAGAATGTTCACTCTATAGAATGTGTGGGTAATAGTAGTGACAATAAATGTATATACTGTTAATACTAAAATAATCATTAATTAGATTGTTTAATGTCATCGAGATAATAATTCTATATTTGTTTATCAATTTAAATAAAACTTCATCATTTCAAATAATTGCAAGACAAAAAAATAGTTATCTCATACGATAAAACACTATAAAAAGCGTAAAAATAGTAAAATATAGCCAAAAATAGCAAAATTTAGGCCACTGTATAGAATTTACACTATATAGAGAGTCACTATATGGAGCGGAAATAACATTACAAGTATACAGTGGCCGCCAAACTAAAATATTTTGTACACTATATGGAAACTACACTGTATAGAGCGTTACTATATGGAATGTTCACTGTATATGCCTAACAAGCATTCCGATATTAAATCTATTATATATTGGTTTTAAGCTAAAAAAAATCTACATTATTTATAAATATTTTAGCCTCCCATTGTATGTTGGAAGTTATAAGATAATTGTGTTAGAACAATAAGCAGCGATAAGCTAAAACTACAACTATTAATCTCTCGACTTAACTAATTGATATAACATTTTGAGTAAAAATGTTGGTTTAAAGAAAAACGATTTTGTCAATAAACTAATTATATATCGTGTGAATTTGTGGAAATTTATATTAATATTTATATTCGTTATATTATATATATACATAAAGTATTATTATAGTAAACGTACATATACATTATTTACATATTTCTATAATAATTTCTATACAATAGTATTATCTAAAAATAATTGTTAGCTTATATTATCACCTATCTTCAAAAGAAACTGAACACTATATAACTTTATTTTAAATTTAATTCATTTAATTACAAATTAAGGTTAATTAATTATGTAATTGCCATTATTATCGACTATAATCTGCCATCGATCCATCAAATCTTGATCCTATCGTAAAAAAACTCGATGGTTTTACCGCCGAAGAATAATGAGAGACCAGATTTGATAGCATTAATATCAGCGAAGTTCTTGCCCTTAAGCTTATGAGACAAGGAACAAACGACACACCGAAACAAATGATAATCTGATAGTTATATACTTGGAGTATATGTTGGGTGTGGAGAGATTTGTCACTCAAAGTCTTCTAATTTTTTTTTCGGGTGATTTTCGAAAAATATTATCTAAAAATAGACAAAAAATAGTCATATTTTGAGTATGTGCCCAATTATCGGCTCGATAAACCGCGGTAATCGCTTTTAAATGATCATAACTTGTTGTCGAGTTAAAGCATATAATGGCCAACAAATCTATGTATGGAAGTAATTAATTGGACATAACCCGATAATTTGGCACTCGATATCCCACTTTGT
>CAJPIZ010003188.1:0-12215 GCA_905368565.1 Medioppia subpectinata
TATTATAAATTTATAATAAGTATTATTTGTTTTTCAATTCAATTGGTTTTATAATTGACTTTTCAATTGGTTTTTAATCTCAAATAATTTTTTTGTTTAATTCTTTTCATTTCCAAAATATAACTTATTTTTTCAAATAAAAAATGTTTTTTAAAATTTAATGAAAAAAATTATTTACAATAATTTAAAGTACAGGTAATTGTAGTGAACATAAAGCAAACATATGGTTATAAGAGGTTATGACGATTAAAACATCTGTTCATTAGAAACATAATACGAAACAATTATTTTGTTTCATTCATTAAATGTTTAATTATAAAATTTAAAATTATAAAATACATTCAATTTAATAATGAAAAACTTCACAAAATTTTACACAAAAAATTCACAAACTTTTGAAACAAATAATCGCTTTTATTATCAATTAAACAAAATATAATATCAAATGATGAATAAATTCATTAATTAAACACAATATTAATCGAATGTTGTTTACTTAAGTAAAAAACGCTACTTTAGTTAAGTTTTATTTAGTAATTAATTATGTCATAAATCACAAATTCGCATATAAGGATACAGATAATTTTAGTTTATAGTAAATGTGAAAAAAGCAGTCGTTTTTTACACACATATTATTCAATCATGTATTTCAATCACTATTGAAAGGCACCCGAAAAAACTCATAATAAGTCTATTTACCAAACAATCATTTCTACTGATGTCATGTCAGCCACGGATCCGATTACTACCGGCGATGAAACACACAATCCATAGATTCGTATAAACTTTTAATTCATTGGTAAAATTGATTTTATCATCGCTTAAAAAACAATTTAAAAAAACAACAAAAAAACAAACGAAAACAAAGTGTTCATCAAATTTCAATGAAATAATTAAATTAATTACAAAAACACGAAATGAATTCAAAATAGTTTTAAATATAAATATAATATACTGTTATGTACTGTATATATGGTTTTGAAAAATAAAAGCATACTTTCTATGTCTCACAAATAAGAGAGAGATTTTAGTTGTTGTGATGTTTTGCTATACAATTGATTGTTTGTCTGTTTTGTTTGGTTTGATTGCAACTCATCTGTCTTTTGTGTGCAAAAAATTACATTTTGGTTGGAAGCGACACTTCCCGGTCCGCGAGAAATGTCTGCATACAGTGAGGCGGTTGAGTGGACTGAAAGTCGGGCATTCTTGGGGGCAGTTTTTCGCCGGTCTTCGGTTGCGGTAAATCAATGTTAGAGTAGTCGTGAATATTGTTGGGATTGTTGTCGTCTTCGAGTGGTATCACTTTGGATACGTCGGTCTCTAAATAGGTCTCGGCGTCGGGTTCTTGAGGCGAGTCCGGCATTTGACTGGCCGTGAAAAACGTCTGCAGTGTTGTCCGTATGCGGTCGGCCTGAATGGCCCTCTCCTTGGAGTCCTTTCCGTGTTCAATGAGGTTCGCGTCGCCATCGCATGGGATCAGACGCCAGGAGCCGAACGAAGACGAACGGCTCGAGTTCTGGTCCGTCAGGTCCGAGAGGTCGTAAGAGCCGGAGAGACCGCGTTTCAGGTGATGCATGAGCTCAGCCTCGTGTCGCATATCGTATCGCTTCATATCGTTTATACCGCCCGAACCCGCGGGTCGGTTCACGTTCTCCCGTTCCGTCTCATCCAACTCGAAGTACTTCACCGCTTGGATACTCCTCTTCCCGCTCTCGTCAACCCATCTGTTCATACAATCAATACGTTTTATATCATTAGAAATCGTAATTATATTTATATTAAATGCAAATTCATAACTATTTTCAACAAAAAATGACTTTTATTGACAACACTTTTAGTCGGATTGCATACAAACCTCACAGACTTTTTGACTCCTTTTTTAACGTAACATAAAATAGGTTTTATTGTATTGTTTTTATTTTTTGAGATCACAGACAGGGATGCGTTGAATGTGAGCGTTGTGTCCACTTTAATGTCAGGAACTGTTATGTCGACACTCATGTGATTCATCTCCTCTTCGTTGTCGTCGACGCTATCGTTTTGTTCGTCACTTTTGTACTCGTCGTCCATCGCGTCGTTGTCTTCACTGCTATTATTGTTGGATTCATTGACTTTGTTGTCAACCTTTTCGTCGATTATATCCATATAGAAGGAGAAGGGTTTGGGCGGCGATGCCTTTGGACTAGTAGTGGACGCCGAGGCCGTCGTCGTGTCTATAATACTCGGCTCTTTTGGCATCTCTTTGCCGGCCGTCGAAGAGCTGGTCCGTCGCGGCTTCTTCTTCGTCGTCGTCGAAACGGTCGGCGCAATCAATGCGTCCATAAAACTCATTGAGTCCTTTAATTACAATAGAAAACCACGTATTAATCAATTGGTGGAGAAAAACAAAGCCATTTAAAGCCATACCTGAAGCACATGCGGTTTAGGCGGTGGTGCGACCACTGGGGCGGGCACTGGAGGAGTTGGCGGGACGGCAACACTCAACGGCTCAATCAGTTTAATGCCTCCGACGGGCAGTGCTTTCGGTTTGGGGAGACTGACAGCGGGAGTAGTGGTCACACTGCTTAGGGGTTCGGCATTTGCATTATTGGAGACCTTATTGCTGGCCGTCGAAGACTTTTTATCGGACTCTTTGCGGCTTTTGGCGAGTTTAGGACCCGTCTGACCGCAGCTGACTAAGTCGCCGAGTCGCGACTTTCCGGGCTTTACTTTGGCCGTAGACGGACGCGGCGTTCGCTCCGCTTTCAACTTCAAGCCGTCGGCCGCCAACGCGTCCAAAGGCGCCGAACTATTACTGTCGGCGCTGTTGTAGTCGATGGCGTTGTTCAGTGATTTGGCGTTCAGTTTAGACTTCTTGGGATCACTGCCGCCACCAATGGTGGTATCTTTTGAGACATTATTCGTGGATTCGTTGCTCTTACGCTTCCCCTTCTCCTTGAGACCTGAGGCCAATTCAATCATTTTGGTCCACTTGTCCACCACTTCCTTGGCTTTGGCCGCCAGTATCGGGTCATCCGATTGTTTGGCTATTTTTCGGATTATTTTCGGCGAATCGTTCTCTCGGAGTCTCTCGACATTCATCGGAAGCTTTAGTAATAATGTTAACAACTCGTCTAAAAACGGTTTGTTTCCCAACTCTTTGGCCGATTTGATCCATAAGTGGATTGTCTCCCATCCGCCAGACCTTAAAAATCTACCGAAAAAATGAATTTCAAATATTAATAAATTAATTCAATAATAAAAGCAATAAAAACTATTATAATCTCACTCTTCGAGCACATCCGGAGTGGTGGCCAACAATACGTTACAATACACGCAACGGGAGACCAACTTTCGGGAAAACTTCTTCATTAGACTATTGGGAGAAAGAAATGACAAAAAAGTTAATTAAGTGACAAAACTTGAGCGTAAAAACGGTTGTCTAACGGACACAAACCTCGACAGTCGGGGCACTTCATTGGCATTCTTGATGCCCCCACTGGGGGTCAAGAGGGGCGCGAAGGCCTGCAATAACTGATTCGGATCTATCGGTGCCTGAAATGAAAAAATTCATATTTTAATAAAACTTTTAAAATTTTCTTAAGAAAAAAGTCGACCGAAAAATTAATCACAAAAATTGCATAAAAAGTAAGAAAAATAATTACAAAACTATTGTAAAAAGTAATGCAAAAAACATTAGAGAAAAGTGTAGTGAAAAGAGACATAAGTTTGCAAATAATATATAATATTTTCTAATAGACTTACCATTGAATTGAATGGAGAAATAGTTGTAAAGTATTTTCACGTCTCTCGCAATGTATACATAATATGGATGTATATTATTAGGCAGTGAATGGCTATAGCGTTGCCGTCTATGGGAACCGCTCTCTCCCTCTGCCTCTCCTCTATGGTTAAGACGATTCACTTGTGGGACACAAACCCCGGATATGGCGGACAACTGTAGACTACTGTCCCCTTCGCGGACACACACCAGCCGTCCGTCCCGTCAGATAATTAACGGCAAAACTAATTGTCTGTCTTTGCAATCAATTATGGGTTTGTATTGTGTGTTGTCTATGAGTCTCTCAAATGCCTTCAAAATATATATTCAATATATTTAGAAATCAATTCAAATTGTCTTTTATTTTGTCAAATGATTTGTTAATTAAATGATAAAATAAATCAAAAATCAAACAAAAATATGAAATGCAATCAAAAGTGTGTTTAAATCGGAGACCAAATGAGACGACGAAATGGTTTGTGAAGAGCGAGAAAAATGGCGACGACTTTACGATACGTATGGCTCGAACACAGTCGACAGCCACTCGACCTAACACTGTCTCTATTGCTATCAATGCCGGACCGCACTGTATGAAACACCTATTGCCTAACAGTGCGCATACAGTACTGGAAGTACAGTAGAGCTCTGGATGTAGTGATACACTACGTATACCACTACTGCTGGTAATACTACGACAGCGCTCTCACTGCTCAGTGTATGGCATTTGCTTCACACAAATCCACTCTTATTGCACATCAATAACGTCGACCACAACAACCCTTTTGCCCCCTCTTTGCCCCCAATCTCACGCTTTTTCAATACAAAATATGTACGTTATTTGAAATAAACGTGATAAAAACGTTTCACACCATGTACAGTTAGGGTACAGTGTATTTTTGTTAATATTAATATAAAACTGGTAAAATAAAAATCAAATAAAACAGGATTTTATATACTTTGTAAAATTAAAAAATGAAGCTAGGTTAATCCAGGTTTGGCCGCACAAAAACACGTAGGTCAGATTATGACGGGGTTTGATTACATGGTGAAATTGGCGTAAACAACGAGGTTGTATTCATACAGCCCTACAACCAGTACAGTGTATGACAGCCCCGACAGACAGTGTGTGTAATATTACGGCTAAATTAGTGGTCAATACTGACAACACAAACGCCCGGAGAAACTGACGGCAAATGCGTGGAAACCAATGGACAGACAATTGAAACAAAAATATTTGTGACGATTATAATGACTGCTTTTTGTGCACATTTCAGTACAACTGTACTCAAGGCATGGATTGGCCACTACTGTCGCACCACTACTACAGCCCTCTAACGGTATATCATAGTACAGGCGCTTACTTTGAATTTAACCCAACACGGGTATCATGTATCATGGTTTAAATACCCCCGATAATGCCCTTCGTTAGTTTACGGCAGGATTATCTATAGCTGTATAAAAGTTGTCAAATACTTGTGACCCAAATGTCTCTCAAACCACTCTTACCTCTCAACTAATGGTTTAATGCATAAAGTGATTGTAAAACAGGTTTAAATAAATTAAAACTTTTGAGTTTTATTTAATGATTATTGCAGTGACTATTGATTCGCTGTCCACGACATCAGTATTTCCTGTCACCGTTGATGATGTCCTTCACCTCGCGATCGGTGGGAATCCAAGCGGTCCTGACGTCTGCGGGCCGTCGGGTGGCCGTCAATCGGTCGTCGCTTTTGACGTCAATTTTAACCTCACTTTTGACATCACTTTTGCCAAAGTTTTCGATGGAGTTCTTGTGCACCAGTTTTCTCATCCAATGATTTCGTTTCCGTTTCGACAAATACTTGTCGACAATGAAGAGACTGAAGTCCATCGATGTCTTCTGGTTCTTCTGGACGACAATATGGTCGGCGAGATCCAGACCCTCGCGTCTCATCTCAGCGATGATGGCGTCGAAGTCGTAGTACTCGTGCTTAATGTTGTGGATCCAGATGTCGGCGCCGAGTATCTCCTCCTCGATGCACATCCGGATGGGAATCATTTTGTCGATTGCGGCCAACAGTATCCACGTTGTGATACCACTCCACAGACTCACACTCACGGCAGCCAAACACTGGACGCCCAACAGACGGAAACCGCCGCCTTTAAACAGACCTGACTGGCCTCGGGTTAGGCCACCGTTTTCTATGATGAACGGCTCGGCCACAGCAAACAGTCCCACGCATAGAATGCCCACCTGTCAAACGTGGGGTAATTTTTTATATAAAATTTTATAATATTTATATCAGTCCCTACCATTCCTCCACCCGCGTGAACGGCCACAGCGCCCACCGGGTCGTCGATTCGTAGACTGTCCAGGAATGGGGCGATCAATGTGTTGGCCACACATCCGAGGGCTCCGATGACGAACGAGTCGTACGGCTCAAAGAAAGCGGCGCCACTCGTCACGGCTACCAAACCTATCATTACAATTGTTTTTTGGCCATTAATTGTAATGCAAATTATTTAACTATTGCTGTTTTGACAACTATATGACAGACCGGCGAGTATGCCGTTAAGGACGGGACTGACTTCTGCCCTGCCGTTCGTAATGAAGCAATACATGAGTGCAATGAGTCCGCCGGCGAACGAGCCGTTGAGTGTCGTGACGGCCGCCCTCTCAGCGAATTGCCATTTGTGATGACTCACACCGAAAGTGGAGCCGCAGTTGAAGCCCAGCCAACCCCACCACAGGGCGAATGTGCCGACCACTGCGTTCACGGGGTTTCCCATCGGCAACGGATCCGTCCCCTTCTCGTACCGTTTGAGTCGAGGCTTAAGCATATACGCGGCCACCAGAGCGCTAATACCACCTACCGATCCATTGGTTATATATTTAGATTTGTTGTGTCACCATGTTAAATCTCAAATTTGTAACTATTTAATTGGTTAATAGTATTAACTTAATACTGACCAATGAGATGAACGCAGGCAGAGCCGGCAAAGTCGAGAGCACCCATTTTGTAGAGCCATCCGGTGGGCCGCCATATCCAACCCGCGGGAACGCAATACACGATTGTATTCAAGAGCGAGAACAAGATATAGGCGTTATAATTGGTCCGCTCGGCCATAGAGCCCGACACTATGGTTGTGGCGGTCGTACAGAAAGACAATTGAAATATAAAAGTGGCATAACTGGGACCCATCTCTTCTTCGCTGGGGTCGAGGAACCAATCGCCCGCTCCATACCATCCCGTGTGGCCCTCTTCGCTGCCAAACTGTAGACCGTAACCAATACACCAGTAGAAGAGTCCGCCCAACACCACGTCCACCACGTTCTTCATCAATATGTTTACCTCGTTTTTCTTGGCACAGGCGCCCGACTCCAGGAGTCCGAAACCGGTTTGCATTGTGAATATGACAAAAGCGGAGGTCAGTATCCAAGTGGCGTCATCGGAGGTCGGGAGCGGCGACTCCACGTCCGGGTTGTATACGCTGTTGGACACCGATTCTGGCGAGTCTTGCGATGACATCGTTTTAACACTTGTTTTTCATTTCAAATTAGGTCTAAAAACAATTAAATTAAGGAATTTTGAAAACAAATTAAACATTTGAAGTCAACAAAGTGTCACATAATTTACTCGTTTTTTGGCATTACTTTTTTTGAGTAGTTTTAGTGATTGTGATATGGATTTAAGCCATAAGTAGCGCTAAGATGTAAGTCAGGGTTGCTATATGTAAGCCAGTCCAGTGTAACGGTTGTGATCACTGATCATGTGCTAAAACTATTTTGTTTTAGTTTTTAACTATTTAGATCACAAATAGATTAAGTTAGATTAAACAACAGCACTCATCTAATATTAATAAATTACTGCCGATTAATTCATTAAATATTGATTAAAACTCTTTTAACTTAATTTAACTTATTATAGAAATTGATTTTATCGTATAATTTCATATTATTTGCACAGAATTTGAGATATTTATTGGTCAGTAAATCAACTATTCATTAAAAATTGATTTTTTATACAGAATATTATTTTAATGCAAGAGTTACTGTATATGGGCTACAGGTTTGAAACTCAATGATTAGAGACGACCATATTTTAATAAAAATTATATAATAAATGATTAATAAGTAGATTCTGTTGGACCAAATATTCCTCGTATTTGTTTCATCCTTTTTCATGTTATTTTCTGATCTATAAAAAAGTTGATTATTATTTAGATATTAAACAAAATGTATTATTTGTAATAATTTATTACTTACAATATAATTGAAAAATAAAAATATCTTGCAGTCAATTGTTGTTTAGTTATAAAATGTTTTAGACATAAACTAATCGATTCTTATTCAGAAATAGTGTTGAGAATAATAAACCAAATATTGTTCATAACTTGTAAATACATTTATTGCATTACATAACTGTCTCGTCTAACAAAGTGGCCACTCATAGGCTTTCATTCACTGATTATTCAAGCAATTTTACTAAATTATCGGTTAATTAGCAAATCAAACACAAATGAATCGACAAAATAAGAGTCGAGTCCATTTAGTGGCTCAGGACATCTCGTGGGACGACGCGACCTGGATATTGACCTCATCCTTCATCATATTCACTATGCAATCGGGTTTCAGTCTATTAGAGTCGGGTTGTGTCCGACGCAAGAATCACGTGTCCATCATATTGAAGAACTGTTGCGACCCGTTGTTCACTGGACTCGCCTTCTGGTCAATCGGTTACGGCTTATCGCTCACTACAGACAAGGACTACGACAACCCGTTTATTGGTTTCGGACACTTTCTGGTCGAGTCGTCGGCCGATAATATGGGCCAATTGTACGCCAGTTATACTTATAGGCTGTCGTTGGCGTGTGTGGCCGTCACTATAGTGTTGGGTGCGATGGCCGAGAGGATCACTTTTGTGGCCTACGCTGCCTTCGCTTTTAATATTACAATACTGTTTGCAATACCGAGTTATTGGATGTGGTCTCCAAATGGGTTTCTCTTACGTATGAATGCCGTAGATATCGCCGGATGCTCTACTGTCCACCTATTGGGAGGTCTGTATTGTGTTGTATACAAATTACTTTTATTAAAACGTCGTGTGTTTAGTAATATTGTATTTAAAACTACAGGTGTATCGGGATTAGTGGCCACATTGATCCTTAAGCCACGTTTGGGCCGCTTTTCGGCCAATGCCGGAGCTTTTACCATGAGTTCGCCCACGAATGCTCTTTTGGGCACTTATATGCTTTGGTTATATCTAAAGAATAAATTTGTATTTTTGAAAATTTATATAAAATTTTTTAATTACTTTAAGGTGGGGTTGGGTTGGACTTCACATGTCGTCGGCTTTTGGTGTTTCAAATAATAAATGGAAATATTCAGCAAGGTTGTTACGCAATTATAATACTGTATGTTTCAATTCATTAACTAATCTAAATCACTGACTGTCAAATAGGTCTGCTGTGTCCACAATCATCGCCTCATCAATCGGTGGTTTAAATGGACTTTTATTAAGTTATATATTTATGAAACGAAAATTTGATATAAAAGTATTTATTTGCGGACTTTTGGCCGGTTTGGTATCGGTATCGGCGGGCTGTACACTATACCAGCCCTGGGAAGCGCTTATCATTGGTTATATCGGCTCTTTATTGTCCATTTCTAATATACCTCTACTAAAGCTATTAAAAATTGATGACCCGATCAATACAGTGTCCATTCATTTGGTTTCATCCATTTGGGGTAATTATGAAATATAATAATAAAATAATTCATGCAATTTTATCATATAATGACTTAAATGAGAGTTTATTTCGCTTAATCTAATTATAATTCTAATACTTTGTTTTTGAGATCTGAATGTACTAACACTGACAGTAAATATGCCATATATTTATAATATAATGATCATTTTTAGTGCTATTTATTGATAAACATGTATTTAAATGTAACATAATATACTAACTTGTTCAAAATTCTTATTAATTAACCAAACGTAACAAAGGTATGGTTGCGGTGGCACTACTCGTCCAGAAGGACACACTCTTACATATGACCCACCATCAGGAGGGCCTGATATACGGCGGTTCCGTACACTTTCTGTTAGTACAGTTGCTATCGATCGGTGCGATCGGCTTGTGGTCAGCCCTGTCGACGGCACTCGTCTTATATTCAATTCAAATGATAACAAACATAAGACTTACGATGAATGACGAGCTGAGAGGCGCCGACTATATTGAACACAACACCTCTTTTGAGGCCAACGACGACACCCTTTTGCCGCTCAACACGTCTCTCAAGACCTCGAAGTCGATCGCGAGAATGCGTCTGAAGAAAGTGTTGAACGCATTGAAAGCCACCCATAGATTCAGTTCATATCATAACAGGAATTCATTCCTCAATAGACAGGTGAAGGAGAATCAGGCGAAGACGTTGGCCATATCGTGGCCGGCACAGGACGCGCCCACCACTAACATGTATATGTGATATTACGCCAATTCATACCTAGATTAGTAGCTATGATGGTGATATGTTTTCATAAACATTTTTCTACCAATCTGTAATTGAATTGAATTTTCCATTAAGATTAAATCGGTTTCGTAATCGACTATAATTTTTAAATAAATATTAATGAAAATATCCTCCACTTATTGGGTATTAATATTGAATTCAATATCGGATTATTACTTATGAAAATAGTTTATTAATATTAATGAGATGAATTTTTTTTAATGCAGCTTCAATATTATTTTTATTATAAGCACTAAAATATAAATTTAATTAAATTTTAATGGTAACAGTTATCTTAAATTGAGTGAATATTTTGTGAGTGAAATATTTATTGCATAAATTGAATTTAACCCAAAGCTCATACAATATAATATTTATCAATATAAAAAATTTACATTTGAATGCTTTATACATTTATATCAAATAAATATTTTAAGCTAGTTTTTATTTCTTCAATTAGAGTCCACTTAAGTTATTACAGAATACTTTAAGAGAAAATATTATTTCTTTTCAAAATATGTGTGCATTTGTAGTAGCAATATATTGCATTGCATAGATTTTAAGTTGATGCATATTATTTAATTATAATTTATAAATAAAAATAATTATATTGTTATTATAATATGAAAAATGCATATTTATTTTATTACGGTAGTTATTTTAAATCAGGTCTGTTAACGTTATCCAAGAAACAATACTTTACAATACAATATAGACCTTTATTCTAATTTAAAATAAAAATTGCATTATAATAAAATGCAAAAATATTACATAGAACTATTTTGTTTTTCTTAATTAAATAATAACATTTAAATTGTATATTTTGTTCACAGTGTGTTTGGTTGTATAAAACCGTATCACCTACTATTTTAAAAGCTGTACCTTGAGGGAAAACTGTCTGATTCTAATTTTAGCAAAATAGGTACAGAATCTTACAGTATATTTTACTATTTACATTATTACTTTATTGACATTGAGTTTAAATATGAATTAGTGTATGAATTTTTATAACAGAATAAATAATGGTGTAAAATATACTTTTAAACAATGAGTATTGTTATATTTTCATACGTTTATCATATGATTACAATATTGTCAATATCACAGAATTATGACGACAGATTTATCACATGACTACACACTTATAAGTTATAACTTATAACAGAATTGTTATCCAAATATAACCAAAATCCTTAGTTTTGAAACTATATGTTAAACCAAATAAATTGATTTTCAATGCTATGAATGAACTTATTTAATCAGGATATTAATAATGATGTGCACAAAAGTATATTCTTGTACAATACACTACACCATATCGTCTCTGGTAGGGAATATAAATATGGCGTTAATTCCTATAGGCGCCTTCGCGGGCGCCCGCCCACTGGGCATCTGCCCGGCATCCGCCCTCAAAAAAACACCCACGAGATGGAAGCACCCGTCAAAAAAAGCACTGTTAACGCCAGTCCCTCTCCCAGCATAGCCTTCTCGGCTATCGTACAGACACTGATTGACTCATGCGCTGAAACAAAAGTCAGTTATAACGCCCGATAAATGCCCATTTTCTCACGTGACACCGGGCGGGTGTTATTTCCCTAGTCTCTGGCCCTGTTCATAATGGGACGTACTTAATGTTTTACCTCGATCATTTTAAGCATATTAAACATTATAACTATAACTATATAGTACCCTTTTTGCCCTCGATTTGCCCTACGCTACGATGAGCACTACACTATATCGTATAAATTCTTGATTTTTGTTTTTAAACTTTTAGTACATTGTATAATAGAGATGACGATAGAATGAGCTTAATTGTCTCATAAATAGTTATATTAATCTTTTAATTTCCTCTATTTTAAAACTTTTATAGATATCTGTAGTCATAAAAAGAGTATTATATTTATAAAAAGTGAAAAGAGATTTGTAATACTATTAATAGTTGTTTGAAAATGTGTTCAC
>CAJPIZ010003189.1:0-12215 GCA_905368565.1 Medioppia subpectinata
ACTCATATAAATACATTAACCACTGATTCCACTATTGAAACCAGTATTCAGTTTTGATTTGCAAGAGAGAGAGAGAGAGAGAGAGAGAGAGAGAGAATTTTGTAAGCGATTAAAATATTTTTACTTTTGATTGAAAAGATAAAACAAAGAGTCGTCGAAAGAATTGTGTGTTTTTTGTGCGATTTTCTTGACTAATATTCAAAAGACAACACAAGAAACAAAATACAAATAAATTACTCGTAAAGAAATACTTTACTTAAAACTTATAAAAACAATAAAATAAAACAGAGACAACACAAACAAAATGTTATTTTGTATGAAAGCAATTGAAATCATAAATAATTCAAATACTTTTGTGTATTTATAGTGCCTATAGTTATGTGCATAAATCATAAGTCTCTCTCTCTCTCTCTCTCTCTCTCTCTCTCGCAAATCAAAACTGAATACTGGTTTCAATAGTGGAATCAGTGGTTAATGTATTTATATGAGTGAATGGCAATAATTTCTATTTCATAGTCAATAGCCTCGTATACTATTTAAAACGATTCGTTAACTATTTTTCTATTATATTATATGTGTTTCCCTTTGAATAGTTAACGAATGAATAAAATATTCGCAACAAAAGCCTCTATTGATACTAATATATTGAGAAGTATGTGTTGGCTATAAGTTATGTGAATCTTAAACAATAAAAATCTATACCACATATAAAACTGAATACTTTGTGAAACAGTGTCTTCTTTTTGTTAAGATATTAATATATTTAAGAGAATATAAAATATTAAAACATAACTTATTTGGCAATAAATGAGTAGTAAATTATATTTTGTAACAAATTATTCTTTGATTTACAGCGTTATCTCCCATCAAATACTTTACTTATATGTATTTATACTAATATTTCATTCCCACAAAGACTATGACAGTAAATAATTGAAACAAAATGACTAAAAAAGCAAATAGATATTCTTGACTGACGACTACATGGTAAATTATTTTTCAATTTTATGCAACTATTTTTACAACCGTTTTCTCAGTATAAAGAGTTAATACTTTGCAATATATTTTATTAAAATAAATATTGAAAAATATATCACATAATGATTTACGCATTGACTATAAATAACATTGATTGCAATGTAATGTACTTTTTATTTATAATAAACAAATATTCACTATTTGGTGTTAATGTGTAAAATGTAATGCAATCACAAACGCAAATGTCTATTAATATTATATCAATATATATAAAAGTGTTTTAACACAGAATTTAGTCGTCGTCTCCGTATTCGTCATAAATTCAAATGAAAACTTTTTTCTTTCTGTATATTTATATTTGCATTACATTTGAATTGTATAAACAATTATAAAACACTTTTTCATTACGAATACGAAGTACAGTATGTTGTACTCTAATGTGTGTGAAAATCGCTTCAATCTCTCTCTCTCTCTCTCTCTCTCTCTCTCTCTCTAAATAGGATTAACATTTGTTTTCGCAATTTTCCCAAATATACAGAATATTATAGTGTAATACCCGTATGGCTAAACACAATAGTAATTCATGTCTTAAAAATGCATTCACTGTAAGTATTAATCAATTTTTGATACTATCTTTACCGTAGCTGTCATTCGCATTGCTATTAACGCCAAATAAAAAACAACTTTTCAAACCATTATTTAAATTCAAATTCTTAAACAAAATTAAATCCAAGTCTCAAATAACTGGCGTATAATTTCAATGTAGAAAATACAAGATAAACATTTCATATTAAAAGTGACTTTCAATTATTGCATTAACTTATAATTTGATTGAAACCATGATTTTCACATAAACTTATTAAATATACAGCAAACGGCTTAGGCGTTCCCAAACAGCCATCAAATTGTTACCTATGCTCTCCTCTAATAATAGAGTAATCTTGAAAGAGAGAGAGAGAGAGAGAGAGAGAGAGAGAGAGAGCATGTTATATATGAGTTAGTATTACATTATACAGTATTCTCTCAATTGTTATTAAACCGACAAAAATATAAAATTTAAAATATATAGTATATATAAAAACAAAACAAATTATGTTTTCTCAATACGGGATAGAAAGCGACAATAATTACGAATTTCCATGTGTTAGGTATTCAGTGGACAATCGTATGGGGAGGACAGTTGCCTATGATATGCTTAAAGAACACTAGAATGAGAGAGAGAGAGAGAGAGAGAGAGAGAGAGCCACGAATTAATGATAACTATAAGCATTTGTAAAAGTCTGGACACAAAAGGCAAGAAATAGATAGAGAGGCAATTGAGTGGTTGCAGGTGTCGGCCGAGTATTAAGTTTGACGCCTTTCTGAATCCGATGCCTCACTAATGATTCATTTATGTTAATAACTGTTGTGGTAATAGAAAACATTTCCTGTCCTCTCATATATAAGCTCTCATCTCTCTTATTGTGTTTTTTATATTCACTGATAATGGAGTACAACGTGTCTGAGAAGTGAGCAAAACATCGCTCTTTAGATTCTTATCATTGGATGCGTTCATTAACTCAAATACTAAACACAAAAAACACAACAAAAATAGTCATTAAAGTATTCCCTCCGCAAAACGGACTATCAATTTCTTTTTTAACTCTATTTTCATATAACGTTCACTTCTTTGTGACCAATATTTTTATAATGAAATGTTGTTCCCTTCCAACACACCGGCACTCACTCTATGCCCTAAACTACAGCATAATTATATCCATTATATTTTAAATGCAGACAATTTACTCCCTCAACAACTGATCCCATAGAATGCTCTCTCCCTCTAAGTTAGACACCGGTGCCCAACAAAGTAGACATTTTATGTAATCTTTGATGTGGTGTAGGCTATAGTGTATGCAATACGAAAATCTCTATATTTAGTGTACATATAATGCTATGATTATAAAAAGGTTGTGAAGAAAAACTTCCAAACAAACTGAACTCCTTTGAAGTTTTTGGCCGTTTTTGGTGTTGTTATTGTTGTTGTGTTAAGTGAATACTTGTGAATATTTTGATAAAAGTCTGTAAATATTGTGAAGTTTTAGCACAAAAGTGTGTTGTAGTGTAAAAACTGTGGTCTGAAATCTAATATCACTGCAAAAACATAATTTAAAATTTTAATAACACAGTCGTGTAATTCTATAGGCGTTATAATCGGTTGCAAATTGTGTTAAATATTTATGTTAAATAATTATTTGCTTATTTTATTTTGTAATTGTTTAACAGAACTTTTTTATTACATAAAACGATATGAATTTACGTAAACTAATACAACAACTAAACAGTAATCTTATTTTTAGTATAATTAACAATTCAGACATAAAATGGATATTTTCATGTGTTTTATCAGCATTTTTCTCACACATAGTATCGCCAAATAAAAGCATATTTTATTAATTATGTGCGACACCAGAGGTTTCATTAATAAAATCACATTTTTGCGATTATTATTAATCGCATCGTAGGCTCAGAATAATTAATTTCAACGACTCTCTCTCTCTCTCTCTCTCTCTCTCAATGCCCTCATGTGTTGCCATTTGATGGCAATTAAGTTATGGGGAGAAGAATTTTCCACTTAAATATATCATACAGTAGTTCATAGTAACAGAGAAATGAAATGTTAATTAAATTATATTTAATTTATAAAACGTTTCGTTTTAAATGCCATTTGAAAGATACAAACAAAAACAATTAACATGTTTTGCGCATAAATGAAAAAGAGTAGACATAACATACCCTATAATAATAATAATAGTAATTCTCTCATGTGTTATAACTTATAATATTAAAGAATTGGCGGCAATAAAGTAAATAAATTAAGTAATGAATTTAACACAAATACTTTATGCTAGCAATTAAATTAAATTTATATTATATTTTCATGTCTTATAAATTAAGTATTGATAGTTTAAATGTGTTTAAATTATATGTATATTTAACACATGAAGCGCTATTTTAATTTAATAAGGAGCTTATTCATAAAATGTGCTTTAAATAACAATATGCGTTGATTCAATTAATTCATACAAAGTTTTATCAGGCTATTCAATCAAAATAATCTCTCTCTTCTCTCTCTCTCTCTCGCCCTCTCTCTCTCTAAATAGGATTAACATTTGTTTTCGCAATTTTCCCAAACATACAGAATATTATAGTGTAATACCCGTACGGCTAAACACAATAGTAATTCATGTCTTAAAAATGCATTCACTGTAAGTATTAATCAATTTTTGATACTATCTTTACCGTAGCTGTCATTCGCATTGCTATTAACGCCAAATAAAAAACAACTTTTCAAAATGTATTTCTCGATTAATTTCAATTTTATTTGTTTTGTTTTTGTCTTTCATTTTATTCTCGTTTCGGTAGAAATAGGAGGCATAAGAAAACCAGGACTCTCTCTCTCTCTCTCTCTCTCTCTCTCGTGTAAGCATTTGTTAAATAATTTTGAGACAAAATTTTTGAATTAAAATTGATTTTTTATCTAATCTAACGAAACGATAGTTTCTATAATTATTTTACTCATAATTATAATGAAATCTTTCATGAAATGTAGCCTCACTTCGAGAAAAAGCAGAATTAATTATTTATTTCACAGACTCTGTAATCGGACTTTAAATTAATGGAAAAAACTATTTTTCTTCTATAAGTTATATAAATATATTTTTTATTTCTATTTTTATATTTTATTTGCGAATATATTTATATAATGAAGTAATCAAAGAGAGGAATCATAAAAGTATTTTTCTCTCTTATTTTTTCGCTTTATATTTATGTGAAGTCAAATGAAGAGCCCATTTGGCAAAAATGATTCGTACATTTGCTTTGAGCAAAATTATTACATTCATATATATCGAGGAAAAAAGTATTTTCTAAGTCATAAATCTTAAATCGAAAGTTTAATATACAGTATAGAGAAAGAGAGCAAAAGAAATAAATGGATAAAAACCAAGTATTTCTTTCTAATTATATTTCGGGCTGAAAAATAACTTTCACATCAAAAATGTGATTCCCAGCCCTTCAGACAACTAGCATAACACTATACATACGATGGAGAGAGAGAGAGAGAGAGAGAGAGAGAGAGAGAGAGAGAATGTGTGCATAAAATTAGAAGAATGTAATGGGAAATAAATCACACAATTATTCATATCACGTCTAAATCATCTTTGAATATCACTTTGAATTTGTCTCATTTGACATCTTCTAAACAACAGACACACAATACATACAAGTGAAGCAAAAAATAAGATAAAATAAAAACATTTCACTAAATATGCCCTACAAAGTGATGTTACAAATAACGAGTGAATTTGATTTGGTAATAGCATATGTAAAAAAAGTGCATTCATATGTATTCGTACTGTTTATACAGTGAAATAAATATAAGGCTGAGAAAAGTCAGAAACGATCACAATTAGCTTTGGGATGATTGACGTGCACTCCCGCAACATAACATCAAAGCTATTTTTAAAGCTATTATTGAATAAAACGATCAATTGATTAGTTAGAGATTAAAATGTTAGCCACTCTTGCAGTAAACTCACGTCTATGAGAGCCAACTGTTATCTAAATGTACGGAAAGGCATCTCTAACTTCTAAACACCTCATATCTCATTCTCTTATCAAACGTTATGAATATTTCTCTCTCCCTCTCTATCTATCGCTTCAAATGATTGAGAATTCACTCTAAGGTAGAGAATGAATGAATAGAAATATCTTTTTATAGACTTTTCGTATAAATATTACTTAAGAAACAGAAAACCCAAAAATGAATCAATATTTGAAATACACTTTAAAAATTCGCTTAAACTTATTTAATGATTGAAAAAAGTTGTTTCGGCAAAAAATGGCAAAATTTAATTACTTTGTAGTAAAAGGAAAGAAACTAATGTCAAGAAGTAATGACTCAATTAATTGGAAGCGAAACATAAAAATGAAGGTAAAGCCACACATACCAGACGTCCCGCATAATTGTTATGCAGATTCATCATTGCTCTGATATCCTTAGTCTTCTTACGGGCCGCCCGTTCCGGTGCGTCGACGAAAGTCTTGGCGAATTGCATGCCATACCGGATATTGTCTGAACATCCGCCCCATTTCCAGCCGTCCGGGTTGTTGTGGCCCTGAGGCGAGAGATCGCACGAGCATTCCGTCAAATTACCCGCTGAACACGCCTGCGATATGGCGTGAACTACACCCGCACTTGTGATCGCGTATACAAATGCCGTCTCTCGGCTCCCTATATATTACATAATACAGTATATAAGGCGGTTAATAACCATTTCAATATTAATAATCACTTTTATAATATATCGATGTTTTGCAAATTCTCTCTCTCTCTCTCTCTCTCTCACAACCACTCAATTGCCTCTCTATCTATTTCTTGCCTTTTGTGTCCAGACTTTTACAAATGCTTATAGTTATCATTAATTCGTGGCTCTCTCTCTCTCTCTCTCTCTCTCTAAATGTTTGACTTTCAAGTTTAGAGTCACAGGAATAGTTATAGAAGAAAAATCGCATAACAGATTAATAAGTCTGATAACCGACAACTCATATGACTGTATATAATAACAGCTACTTATAAACTAAATACTTATATATAAGAAAAAGTTTATAAAAAGCAAATAATTTGATTTTTGACTAAAAGAAATGAAAAATGTGAAAACTAGAACTGTATTGAAATTCCTATTGAAACCCGTATTGATTTGTAGGCAATTCAGAACCAAATGGAGTTGAAGTGTCGGTGTCATGGAGTGAGCGGTTCCTGTGAGCTGAAGACGTGTTGGCGAACATTACCACCATTTAGTCAAGTCGGACACGTTCTCAAACAGAAGTACGAGAACTCCGTACAGATATCTCCAAAAGCGCGCAAACGTTTGCGACGAAAGGGGAAAGTGAAGCGAAAGGTGCCGGTGAGGAAAGAGGACCTAGTTCACATCCATAAGTCGCCCAACTTTTGCATCCAGGACTATAAAAAGGGCATTTTGGGCACCACTGGTCGCCAATGCAATAAGACGTCGACGGGTCCCGAGAGTTGCAATCTGTTGTGTTGTGGCCGCGGATACAACACACAGATATTTCGTCAGGTGGAGAGGTGTCAGTGCCGTTTCCACTGGTGCTGTTTCGTCACCTGTTCCGGTCAGTCACTCTTCACTCACTTCTATGTTATCATGTTATATGCATTCATCAACTAATGTCTTACTTTCAATGTTTAATTTATGTGAATATAGTGTGCGAGCAAATGGTTGAAGTCTATACATGCAAATGAATTGATACAAATAAATATGATGTATAAATACAGATAGCATTAACCAAAAGCCATCCCGACTTTATTGAGTTGATATTTTCATTTATATAATAGTTATTTAAAAGTAATAATAATTTAATACAATAACAAAACACAAAACCCAATCAACTGCTGGACTGATGTAATTGTCTCATAAGATGAGACTCTTCTCCTTCATCTGCGGGCGTGTGAAGAGACGACAACTTAAGAGTTGGTATCGTATTATTGCTGTGATATTACAAGAGAGAAGTGTTTTATACTATTATTTTTATGACTCTAATTGAATTGATTAAATCGCTGATACGATAAACAAATTAATTAAAGCATCAAACATTTGATAGCAATGTGTGACAAAAATAATTTTTTATTTATAAAAATTAATTACTTAATAATTTTGAACAAAATTTTGAACATTTCATAAATTCAGTGACTTATGAGAAGAATTCCCATACGAATAGTTATCGCGTATAAAAACTATTGTCTTGTATTATTTTAAAAAACAAATTGTATTAATTTTTGTAATTATTTTAAATTATTTAATTAATATTAATTAACATTAGAGTCATTTACAATATATTTAAAAATCTAGTTATGAATTTTGATTTAATAGCACTTATAAGTATGAATTGTTTGTATAAAATATTTAAATACACAAAAACTAAAATTCATTTTCCAAGAAAATTTTAATTTGTAATTTAAATTCTCCGATATATATAACTATGTTTTTTGATTGTATTTCACTTCATATCAATAGATAAGTAAATAGCTTTTATGAGAAACGAAATAAAAATTTTACAAATATAATGAAATCTATTTTTATTTCTATGACTTATTTATAATGATTGAAAATATTTATAAAAACACATCAACGCCTACATAATGATGTACTAAATTATTATTATTATTAACATGTTACATATTCTTATGCCAAAAATTTAATAAATTGAGTGAAAAAGTACTTACAATGTTAGTGCTTAATATTTATTGTATTAACATTAAATTTCATCTATTGATAAGACAATACGTAGTGGACAAACAGCTCAAACAATAAACATAATATTTGTGCAAAATATTTTACCATTATTTTTTAATGTTGGAGTAATAAAATTTTATTGAAATAACTATTCCTTTACAAATTGAATATTTAGTGATTAAAATATTTTATTAAATGCATTGACTCTTAGCACCGATATATTTAGTGTTGATAAGTCATTAACCAATATTTGAATCACAAAAGTAAGTAATTTTATAATTTGATTGCCCTGGATCAATTTTAATAAGCTAGTAATACATTACTGACATCATGAGAAAATTTGTTTTAATAATTGTTAAAATTATAATTTAAGTGTTTTAAACTTTTTTGGTCGCAATTATTTATTTTAAAATATTTCAAGAGTTTATGTAATAAATATAAAATTGAATTTTGAATACAAATTGCAAGTAAAAGTATACTTTGAAGTACTTTTTATGAGTTTACTTTTATGTATTTTGATTGTTAAGTGTAAAAGTTTTTTCAACTGATTGCTATCCAATAAAGTGGAAAAATCTATCGATTTTATGTATAGTTTTGCCTATCAATTGGCTATTGTTTTATTGTTTATTTAGAGATTAGACGTAAGAATAATAAGCATTATATTACCAATCAATCAATTAATTGAGCATAAAATCCTTGAAAACTAAAAGCATTTTACAATTAGCTTTCTATCAAATGGTTAGGAAGAGAGTGAGAAGCGGTTACTTAAGATGCAGTGAATAATTTTCTTTACGTGTTATATGTGTTCCTAAAGTAAACAATTGTCAAAAAATGATAAAATAATACTTCAATAATTTGTTTAACAGTTTTTTGTGAGTCATTCCTCAATATCCAGAAGAAGGAGGAGAAGAAGATCCAGAAGAATAAAAGGAAATAATTGAAAGGAAAAAGGATTCAGTTTATATAAATAGTTTATATAATATATACTTTATATAAACATACAATTGTACTAAACTATTAATGCCAAATCAAGTATACTTGGTATAAGCAAGTAGAGGTAGATTTGGCATGTACATACTTTGGTATATACTAAACTTTTAAAGACTTTTCTATCATTTTGTTTCTTATATATAAAGACTAGACATTAGGAAAAAAAGTAATATATGTTTAGTTTATTATTGGCAAAGATTTGTGATTCAATTATTTTGTTAACCCAACATCTCTTGCTTTGCTTTTCTCTTATTGCTTTGCAAATAAACTAATCAATAAAAAATATACAGTATTTGTCTAATAATAACATTTATCTTCCACTAAAAGCATAAGACACGTGTGTTTAATGATAAATGTAACTAACTTTTAAAAGTTGTTAAAACAATAATAATATGTCTATAATATTAAATAATTTGTTTATATTCAAAAATAGTGACAAAATATTTGGCATATATCTAAAAATAAACTCAATTTTTGGTTAAATTTTCGATCAATAAAAGTTGTTAAAACAATAATAATGTCTATAATATTAAATAATTTGTTTATATTCAAAAATAGTGACAAAATATTTGGCATATATCTAAAAATAAACTCAATTTTTGGTTAAATTTTCGATCAAATATATTCATTTATTTTTAAAATAAAGTTTCCTTTAAAAATAACATTTTTATTATTTTTGTATAATTTGTGGTTAAAGTTATGAATGTTGTAAATGACAAAAAGTAAAATATTGTTTTAAAATTAGTTCACCGACATTACTAATCGTGACAATGAATAATAAATCGCTAATAATTTTAATTATATTAAGTTTTGGACAAACAAATGGACAAAATACCGAAGACACGCCTGAAGACTATGAGTTGGGCGATGAGTTTGTTAACAATGTGACCGATGGACTTGTATTGTATGAATTAAACGGTGATAATAATACTAATATAACGACAACTCTATCGCCGATTCACGACTCCGAGGATGATATCATTGATGACTTGTGTACTATTGATGCCATTATTGATAAGCTGTTGCCCGAAGACTATGAGAAGGGAAAAGAGATGAATGTTAGCTCAAGAGTGGGGCACATAAATGAAACTTTTGCTAAAATTGATCGCATTATCAAAATAGCTACTAATTATTCATATAATTTGAGTCCAATATTTCAAAAATTAATGGCAAGATTCTCGTCAATTATTTATGATATATCATTAGAGCCCCAATGTATGGCATCGTTGGTCGTCATCGCCGGTGCCATCTCTAACAGACAACTTTGGGCCATGAAATGTATATTTAATGATTTCTATTGTTTTAATGCTTATTTCACTAACAAGTTAGTTTATTTTAAAAACAATATGTTTTAATGTTGTAATTGTTGTAATGTGATATAATTAATACATAACGACTTAATGTAAATAGATTTTCGTACAAGAATTTCATATTTACCCGAAGTATTAATAAAATGGGCGGATATGATAAGCAATTAATTAACTGTAAATGTATTTAGTTATTGATTCAATGGGAGGCATCCCATCCGGACTTATGGAAGGTGTGTTGTCGAGTGTCGGCGAATACAACGAGTGTCTGGATATCAAAAGTCCCGCCGACAGTCAAATAGCGTTTACCGGTCAGTACTGTTTGGCTAAACCTATAATACCACACCCGGAGAGATACTCACACCGAAGTGGTCAACCGTTGAACAATATCTTCTCAATACCGGACCAATTCATAGACGAGGCCATAGATGTGCTCTATTTGTTCAACGGATCGCTGGTTAATATCGGTGTTTGCATTCCCTCCACATGTCATCCATTAGACGTCGAGACGGCTATCAATCACAGTATNAGTTTAAAACACTTAAATTATAATTTTAACAATTATTAAAACAAATTTTCTCATGATGTCAGTAATGTATTACTAGCTTATTAAAATTAATCCAGGGCAATTAAATTATAAAATTACTTACTTTTGTGATTCAAATATTGGTTAATCACAGATCAAGTGACTTATCAACACTAAATATATCGGTGCTAAGAGTCAATGCATTTAATAAAATATTTTAATCACTAAATATTCAATTTGTAAAGGAATAGTTATTTCAATAAAATTTTATTACTCCAACATTAAAAAATAATGGTAAAATATTTTGCACAAATATTATGTTTATTGTTTGAGCTGTTTGTCCACTACGTATTGTCTTATCAATAGATGAAATTTAATGTTAATACAATAAATATTAAGCACTAACATTGTAAGTACTTTTTCACTCAATTTATTAAATTTTTGGCATAAGAATATGTAACATGTTAATAATAATAATAATTTAGTACATCATTATGTAGGCGTTGATGTGTTTTTATAAATATTTTCAATCATTATAAATAAGTCATAGAAATAAAAATAGATTTCATTATATTTGTAAAATTTTTATTTCGGTTCTCATAAAAGCTATTTACTTATCTATTGATATGAAGTGAAATACAATCAAAAAACATAGTTATATATATCGGAGAATTTAAATTACAAATTAAATTTTTCTTGGAAAATAAATTTTAGTTTTTGTGTATTTAAATATTTTATACAAACAATTCATACTTTTAAGTGCTATTAAATCAAAATTCATAACTAGATTTTTAAATATATTGTAAATGACTCTAATGTTAATTAATATTAATTAAATAATTTAAAATAATTACAAAAATTAATACAATTTGTTTTTTAATAATACAAGACAATAGTTTTTATACGCGATAACTATTCGTATGGGAATTCTTCTCATAAGTCACTGAATTTATTAAATGTTCAAAATTTTGTTCAAAATTATTAAGTAATTTATTTTTATAAATAAAAAATTATTTTTGTCACACATTGCTATCAAATGTTTGATGCTTTAATTAATTTGTTTATCGTATCAGCGATTTAATCAATTCAATTAGAGTCATAAAAATAATAGTATAAAAC
>CAJPIZ010003190.1:0-12212 GCA_905368565.1 Medioppia subpectinata
GTAAACATTTTTTAATTCATAACCAATACTCAGATAAATCGACAAAAATAAAAACATAGTTAACATCTTTTTAATGGAAATATTTTATGAATTTTAAATTATGTTAGATTTATAAAATCTCACTTTTTATGAGAATCGATGAAATTATATAAATTTTAAAATAAAAATACAAAACAACTTTTTTAGTGAATACAAAAGTCAATCAACTAAACGAGTAGTTTTCAAGAAAAGCAAAACTGGAATTTCAGTCTTCTTTTACTGTTATTATAGTTGTAGTGAAGAATACAATGAAAATATAAATTCAAAACACAATAATACAAATTTTACTTTAAATTCATTCACTCATCAAATTATTTCAAATCTTGTTCTCAATCTCTTGTTGTCATCATTTGAATAGAAATTAATTTACAATAAAGACATTCGTTAACAAATCAATATAAATGCGCGCTTTCTCTCCAAACATCTTATTATTGGGCACAAAGTCTTTGTTATTGGGTTAGAGTCTAGAGACACAAGAGGTTTGCTTTAATCCAATCTGGAAAACATACTTTCTTTTGCTACTAATCCACTATAAGAAAAGTAACCAACTTGAATTACTAAGTGTTAAATGAACCTCATTTCGCACTAAATTATACTCATTTTATTTATTACAGTACAGTGTACATTAAGCAATTTAATTTTATTAAATAACCATGTTTGTTTTACCAAAACAACTAATGATATAAATTGAATCATTGAAATAACAAATAATTGTAAATTTTATCATTTATAGTATAACTTCTAATTCAGTCTCTGAAATACTTATTCCGCGAAAATTAACTTTTATTTTTTTTAACTCAAATTTCTTTTCCTATCCGTTATAAATGCCATAAAATTTAAATATTTCTATAAATAAGAGCAAAGCATTAAACTTACGGTCCATTTGACCCTTTTATCTATGGATTTGACACATATTCTCCTCTAATGTATTGTATTCAAGACATCTTATTTATAAATGCATTCGTTATTATAGCTTACAATGTGTTGATAATTGTTGTGATCCTCATATCAGATGAATGTTGTCCTCAATCTTTAATTTGAAATTATTTTAAAAGTAATTCAAACTTTTATCGCATTATACAGTATTCCCGGGCTATAAGTGAAATGCCATAAAAATATCAAAAATATCTTATAACAAATTTGTAAAAAGTTTGTATTGTTTAAAATATTGTTTACAACATTAATTTAATATTCATTTTATTTTGAAAACAAAATGAATTAATGAGCAGTTACTTGGTTAAATTCATATATAATTATTTATTCTCGTTGTTAAAAGATTTTAGTTACATATTTTATATTATATAAATTATATAAGTTATATATTTTTCATCAACTGAATTTCGAAATGTAAAAAACCCCATTGGTCTAATAAATATCAATTAAAACAAAAACTGTCATGTACTATCAAATACAAATAGTTTATTATGCCCATGCTTATACTTAAAATAATTTTCATTTGATTTGTTTCTTTGTTCTTCAAGAACTTCTTGTATTTTATTCACAATTCTTATTTATTATCACGTATTTCTTACAAATGCCTGCAATTTCAATAATTAAATCAAAAAACCATTTATAATAAATATTCAATATTGTATCAAAACATTTCTAAACATTGGTTACACAAATGCCTTACAGTATTACCGCATATACCATAGGTATATAAATATAACTCGGTTTACACACTCGGTGTTAAACTGTAATTGGATATGTGGTTACATTAGTTTTTAACACTTCATTTTAACTATTTTTTGAACAAAACTTAAAAAGGCGCAAACTATTTAGACTTAATTAATATTTATAAATATATTAGTTCCCTTCAAATTTATATCTTCCGAGAAATTCCCATATTTTGGGAGGGAAGATATTGGGAAAATGCAAATCTTCCCAAAAGTGTTCGACATGAAGTATACAGTATGTGGTGAAATCTAACGCTTAGGTCATTTGCCCTATTCTAGTCCCTCTCTCACGTAATTCCCAACGCATTGGCAGTCATCGCAAGCCTTAACCCTTCAGAGCGTTTTGGGTGGACAGCCATTCGCGGCGTCTCTTCACACCTAAATCCCGTTAAACCCGAACCCATATTATCAATAAAATATCGTTTTTGTCAACACTCGGCCTACCGTTCATCCAAAGGGTATCATATAAACAGCAAAAACAGTAAAATTAATGCTTAAACAGTTGAATATTTAATGTGAGACACAATTTGGAGACATTTTCATCATTCAAATGTTAATTAATTACAATTTTAAGAATAGTTGATTCAATTTTATGCGCTTTTTATATAAGGGATGTACAGTATATCAGTATATGGGGTATAATGTTGGTAGATTATGACTCATTCACATATAGTTGCAACGCTATGCGGGAATTACGGTAATTACTGTACTATATTTTGATAGCATTTGTGGTTAACATAGATTTGATTGCTTTGATTGCTATAAGAATGGATGCAATGGTTTTGATGTGTGAAGTGATCATTGGATGGACTGATAGTGAATGTGACTCTTATTTGGAATCCTTTTGTCTTTGAATCCAATCGTTATTNGTTAACATAGATTTGATTGCTTTGATTGCTATAAGAATGGATGCAATGGTTTTGATGTGTGAAGTGATCATTGGATGGACTGATAGTGAATGTGACTCTTATTTGGAATCCTTTTGTCTTTGAATCCAATCGTTATTTACGGCACTCTTTTGGATGTCTTCCATAAACTGCTCGTTATTTTGCTTTTCATTTCTTCTAAAACTCGGATTATTTGGATATTTCTGTTATAAGAGTGAAGACATTGTGAGCATTGAATGCTTGGTTAGGATGTGCTGTGTGTATTGCCTGTGTTGTAGACCTGTTGATAGTGTCGTGTTTTGTGCACATCTGAAGGCATGGACACAAAGCCGACGGCCAGTGCTATCATCGTTGGGATAGAGATCGCCATTAAGAAGCCATTCTTCGTGACCGGCATTTCAACACAATTACTGTTCACTACAAACAATACTTTCACAACAAATCATATGATTTTTGTTTACATTTCAAACATTGCAAAGTTGTGTCCATAAAGTACTACTTTTATTACATTTACGTTTATTTCATTCATTTATGGCATTATTTAATGAACTTTTCGTTTAATGGTTTAAATATATATTTTTAAAATACAACAAAATCGAGTTTCAGAGTCCGACTATTTATTAGTTATCGACTATTTTATTATAATATTAATAATTTATTAATAAACTTATATAATTAAGCAAATAATTCAAATAAATGCAAAACATATCGATATTTATCAACTTTATTAATATTTTATGTGAAATTATCACATTTTGAATTCAAACTATAATCGCATACAAGTACTCAGTTTTCAAACCCCATATTAAGTGTCAAAATTACATGATTGCTATTTAACTAATTTTGTAAAATTAAATAAATTTAAAATTATACGAATTTCATGTCATTATTGTAATTACATAACTGTATTGAGTATAAGAAGTTTACTTAAGATGTCTTTACAAGTTATGTGTAGCTTTAGATGTAACCTTAATTGTGAACAATCTATTTTATTCTAATAATTGAATTTTAAACAACAGCACAATTCTCTAAAACAATGCATAGAAACAAAGGACCAGGGTGTTTGTCCCATTTTCTTAGACTACTCACACGTCTGTTATCCACTTTATGTCTAAACAAAACCATAACTTGAATTCCAGTCACCTATTGATCAATTAATGGCATTAATAACAGATGAATAATAAGTATTTGTTTATACTTCAGGAAAATCATTGGAGACATCAAATTGTGATAATGAGTTGTAGATATGATTAGCTTTGATACCATTTGACAGACAGTTGGGTGCGGCCACAGAACTATCATTTTGTACATCACTTGATACACATTCGGTGTCAGCGGACAGACAGTTAGACGACGAAGGAATGGTATTATTGGAGACATCAATATCTGGTTGAATAGTTTGATTCAAACTATACATAGTATTGCACGGATTGATTGTATTTCCATAAGGAATCCGAACAAACTTTCCCAACGAAGACATATACATCTTCGCTATGATTCCCCTCTCTATTTCAGGCGAATCGGCCAATGATTCTGTTCAACACAAACAAGCAATCATTAAATCAGACTTTATTATCGATTGTATTGAAAACTAATGAATACTAAATGTGATGTTAAGTAGAGGTGATGTTCCCCTTACGAAACGACATTCGCTATCATTTCGCGTACAATTAGTCACAAACACTGAGATATCTTCGGATTTGGTCGCAATAACGGATCCATTTTCGTCTGCAAACATAAAAATAGTTTATGACAACCAATCGATCAGATTTATAAGATTAACACTTTTCAAAGGCATTCTCTAACACTTAACACAATTAGTGAATTAAATAATTAATTGAATGTATGGATACTGTTTTAAGTGATCATAGTTAGTGGTAAAATAGACATACATGTACATTGAGACCAATTGGCTTCAATCTCTTGTCCACAAGAGTAATAAATGAGAACTAATGTACAAAAACTAAATAATAATTTACAAAACATTTTTAAATTTAATGAGATTTCATTTAAAAGAAATAAAAGGAAAATAAAATTATGATTTTGTAAATGGAATACAAAATCAAGAAATGTTGTAATTTTATAGTAAAACTGATATTAACATTAGATTTTGATTTATTATCGCAATAACTAATACACAAACTATGATTAGAGAAGCCAACAATTTCTTGTTTAAATACTTTCGGTTCAATGCATGCTATTTATGCGACTACGGTATCAAAACTTAAATAACTGCCGATAAGGCATACAATTACTGATTAATTCATTCAAATGACAATTAATATAAAATGTTGTTTGAAAACATTAAAGCTCTTATAAGCTCTCATATATCGATTAATATTGTAAATCACGTTTAAAATGTTGTTAATATCGTTATCTCTTTTTTTGTTAATTGAAAAATATATTTGTAGTTTCTAACAGTAAATCAATGGACATGATATGAAATGCACCACATGTTCATCACAAGCAATTTATTTAAATTATTTGATTAATTACTTGACAAGTATTGATATTGAAAATGACAAAATTAAAAGTGCGCTCAAATTTGATAACAAAATTTATTACAAAATTACAATATATTTGCAAATAATTCAAAGATTGCCATTAAATTGAATTCACTTTTATTCAATGATTTTAATGAAGTTAAGGGATAATATAAGTCCATTATATGATAGAATGCAGCCTTAATTTAGTGATAGCAACATTTGATGATTCAATTAAATTATTATTTACTTAAAGCTCATACTCTATACCTATATTCAAAATTAATAAACTTTTCGTATAAACACTTCAAATATCTATAAATCAAAGAAAACAAAGAATTTCTTTCTATTCGTTAAATTGTAAACAGATATGAAATGAATGGAAAGTCTATACAACTGTACTATTTCTACAACTTTCAAAACATTCAAATTGAAATTACATTTAAATAATTGCAAATGACTTATTGACAATAAGTTATTGTCAAGGAGTACATGTAAAGCCTATATTAGCCTATATTTAAATATTAATTAATACAAGTCTATGGACATGACATTTAATTGACATTAATTAATTATAATATTTATTTGACATAAATGCAATGAATATATAAAATGATGGAATTTCTTCATATTATGGAAATTTATAATACAATAGTTATTAGTAAAATATATGCGATTATCTTTGGTAATGAGTCAACTCTTATACAACTCCACAAATAAATTTGAAGAAATTAAATTTAGAAAACATTAAATATTATATACTATATATTTCATTACAATACAAATGACTTTATTTCAGATGATTGACCATTTTATCCAATATAATATACCGTCATAAGATTTATGAGATCCATAACTGGACTAACTTTAATATATTAACTAACTAACTTTAATAATGTACAGTATATTATGTAAGTTCAGAATGTTTTGACTTTAAATCAAACATTTGAAAGTAAACATTGTTTGAATTCAATCATTGAATTGCAATGTTTATTAAATCTAATTTTAAAGATAGTTGGGTTTTGTAACCCTCATAAATGATATTGCCTTAATTAAGGCGATTCATACATTTAATTATATTTACCATCATATTGTGTTAATCATTTTTATAATTGAATATTTTAATTTATCGCAAGGTTTTAGACCAAACATGAATTAATACAATAAAAACATTTATTAGTTATAATTAAGCAAATCATTCAAATAAATACAAAATAATTTTAATGTCTCTGTTTTAATATTTTATAAGACAATTATAAGATTACAATTTTCACATATTTTATACAATTGATTAATTAGTTTTAATTTTACACATATTTGAAACATATATGCAATTATTGTACAAATTATACAAATTCTAAAATTCAATTCAATTGTTTTTTATTACACATTAAAAATTCTAACCACAAAAATATACCAATTGTTTTGTTTTTAATGTATTTCTTATAAAATTTAAATAATTATTTTATACAATATATTAATAACTAAACTTCTAATTAATAAAAATTGTTGAGAATATATTGTTGTTTTGTTATATTTTTCTTACAAAATATATTCATTTAAATAATAATTTATTATAATTTATAAAACAATTGTAATATAATTAAGAGATAAAACAGATTTTTCTCAAGACTCAAATTTTTCCAACAATTCATTTATGGTTGATATCAATCGCTCACAACCGCTATCAGTACTTCCGATAGACTCACACTCACTGCTGCTGTCACTGGTGTCCAAATTATTATGAGTTTCACCACTTCCGGTACCAGAAGCCGGCTCTGTATCGGACGTGTCGTCTTTGGTTTTGCGTCTCTTTTGCGGGGTTTCGCCTATAAGTCAATCACAACACAAGTGTTACACAAGACAATCCATTATCACAACCAATGCATTCCCAAAGCTATACCTGATTCACATTTACTCCTCTCAACGCACTTATCCTTTAATTTCTTCAGTGTTTCACAAAATTGTTTCAACAAATCGTCGCCTAAATTGTTAGGCATTTGAACCATAAATACTAAATAAACAGCTCTTAAGTCCTATTAATAAAAAAATTAATTTATAAATATATCACTTTGTTTGACAAAATAAGTGTTTAGTTTATACTCCATTTAATTGCATCGATTGCTTATTGATGTCCAATGTATTAAACATTTGACAAAACGCTTTAATCAACGTTAAAACTTGTGTCATAAGCGTTAAAGTTATTATACTTTTTTGAATCTAAGAAAAAAATCGATTATAAGTAATGTTTGATATAAATAGTAAAAATATAGGCAATCATTACTTTCGGTAAATACTGTTTCAAGAGTTGGTAAGTGAGCTCATTGTTGAGAAAATGTCGTTCTTGTGTCAACACTAATGAGACATAATCTCGAAAATAAGAAGTCGAACACAGATTTTCAACAAAGCTCTTGGATTCGTCGGATTCCACATTAATTAAGTCGAAAAATAGTTTTGGAAATATATTTGAGTTGAAATTAAGGCTTTCGAGAGCAGCGGCAGAACCTATGCGTTAAAATGTCATTCAATTTAAATTCACATTAAATAGATGTTAAATGATTGAAATGAGTAGACATACAGAGGCCAACCAAATCGCTTGAAACCAATGAGTTCTGGATAGCTGTCCGACATATAGAGTCAATAAATTGATAATAGGGCTCAAAGTAGTCGGCAATCGCCCGGTCATAGTCTTTATCGATGCCTTTTCCGCATTCAAGCATTTTTGGATTGAAACACATTTGAAAGAGTGGTCGCGAAGGTCTGACACTAGACTTTGTTAACATTACTCGTTGTCCACGACGAGGAAAGTATGGCCCGGGAATGACTGTTCAAATAAGCACATAATGCATAGTATATACATTTTAAACAATCAATTATATGACATACATGTGTGGCTCTGTTCAGCACAACTGATATGTTGTAAACCCAAAAGTTGAACCAAAAGTGGTAAAAATTCTTTGGCGTATATTTTAATCATTTCGGTTAAAACGTCTGCAAATTGAAAACATTGTTAAAATGTGTTGATATAATGTTTGTCAATACCTAAACATGCGGTGCGAACGGGAGATGGAGTGTACGAATTGACGAGAAGTATATTTTTGCGCATAACGTCCGCCTGATCTCTCCAACTATTCTTCACAGCCCTGAGCGGCGATTGACCACAACTCTGACCTAAAGTACGCAACAATTGGACGATAATCTTCAGCAACTCAACCAATTCGGTGGTGATATGACAAGCAGTCGCCTCATGAAACATAAGATACATGGCGTGAAAAGCCTGAAACAAACTCGTCAGTCCGTTGTTGGCCAACACAAACAGACGGTCCTCTTCTGTCTCGCAAAGTATAGAGAGAGCACTGATCAATGTCTGCCATGAACTGCGAGCGTCCACTGAAGTCAAATACATTTGTATTGTTATGCGTTTAAAGTGTGTAATATCTCTGAGCTCTTGTTCAGTAGTGTCGGGATATGTGGTGACAAAAATTTTCATCAGTTTTAACAACTCCTGTACAGCCATTGGGTATTGAGTGATATAGGGTGTGATGTTCTTGAAGGCCCACTGAATGTTCTGATGCATCGCTAGGTGTCGAGTAAAGGGTCGGGACTGTTGGCAACACAGACGGAGCAGACCGTAATAGTTGGGAAGCATTAGTTTATTAAAAAACACCACTTCCTGGTCGTCGTGATCGGCCAGAATATAGTTAAACGCTATATTTTTGGTCACGTGAGGCGACTGAACAATGCATTTGATATTCTCGGGGCAGTCCTGACACGCCATATACCAGTACATAAGGAGCGCCTGTTTGTTCTGGTGGATAGCAATGGCCGGTTCACTAAGTTTTGGTTGAAATAGATTCCACAAGTCGTTAAAGTATGGCACAAGTAGTAGTTTCTGGCGCTGAGATATCAGACAATATGACAACACTATGAAATATGAGGTCAATTTTTGAGTGCCATGTGTTTGGGGGTCGGCGTACTGTTTGACACGCTTTAGTAATTGAAGCAAAATATTGTATATTTGATCGACTATTATAACGGCTTCACTGCTGAAGTCATATTCCTTGACTCCTGTGTATGGGAAGGGACGGGAGGGCCGATAGTTTTGCCGAAAACTATTGTTAGGAACTAATGAAATGAGAAGTTGTGCCGCATTTGAACGAACTCTCATGTTTGAGTGCGTGACCAGAAAGTAAAGGATCCACGAATCCATCGATTGCAAGACCCAAGCATTGGCCACTTTATTGCGAGGAACCTGTCCTGTAAGCCATTCCAGTGTTTGCAATGGTGTCTGCTCTGCAATCTCCCAAATTCGCGGTAATATTAAGTTTGAAAATGGTTGCAAACCGGGGGTTATTCCTACACACAGTTAACATACATTATTAAACAATTCATTATAAACACATTTTCATATCAATGCTATACTGCAATCTCCCAAATTCGCGGTAATATTAAGTTTGAAAATGGTTGCAAACCGGGGGTTATTCCTACACACAGTTAACATACATTATTAAACAATTCATTATAAACACATTTTCATATCAATGCTATATTTAACAACATATTTACCGATTTCTACGAGCATTGATAATATCTTAAAGAAAGGACCGCTTGAGTCGGGAATTCGTGTGATTGATGTAAACATCATATTAATGATAAGGAGTGAGAAGTGATCGTTCCATCGACACAAAGNAACATATTTACCGATTTCTACGAGCATTGATAATATCTTAAAGAAAGGACCGCTTGAGTCGGGAATTCGTGTGATTGATGTAAACATCATATTAATGATAAGGAGTGAGAAGTGATCGTTCCATCGACACAAAGAACAGATCAAATTACAGGTTTGCCTCAGATTTATGTTATCTCTGATTTGTTGCTGAAGAAATGGGAATGACTTTCCGCTAGCAATCGACTCATAGTCTCGATCTGATAACCGAAGTCTATTGTCTTTGCCTCTAGACTTCTCCACAAGAAGTGCCACTAATGTAATCATTTTGTCTAAAGAGGCGGGTTTAGGGAATTTGTCGTCCATAACGGGTCCCACAGTGTGTGACATCTTTTGGTTGTAGGGATGAGCGCCGGAAAAGCCGGGATTATTTGGCGGACCGTTAGTGTCATTATAGCCGTCCTCTTCCTCATCGTCTTCATCTTCAGACATCACTTCTACGTAATCGTTAGCACTCTTACCGCAGAGTCCCATATAGAAGGACACGACAGTAGAGATGGCCTCAACGGCTAACAAGAATTTGCATTCTTCGTCGCCTTGTTTTGCAAACTCACATAAAAAGGCAAAATATTCGGTCAGATGTTTGAGGTGTGGCTTTGCGTTCAGATTCTCAATACTAATTAATGACAACAGTTTGCGTATAAACCGAGTCACACACGAAAAGCGGCCGACATGTGTGAGCACTTCCAAGTCATTTGAGTCGTCGCTATCGTCGCTCAAAGGCTGTAGATATAGAGGCGCTTGTGTTGGCTTGAGTTGAGAGATAACATGAATGCAAAGACGTTGGAACAGTTGGCGCACCATTTGGTTAGAACAACGTAACAGTATCTGTATTGGCCACCAATCATCTTCTGCCAAGTGATCCATAAGCCATTCACACGCCTGTTGTGACGAATTAAACTGTTTTGTCAACAATTCAATCCAATTAGCAATCGTTGGTTTCTCTTTGGCGTGAATCAGTGTTTCCAACACAAAACTTGTGGCCAATCGAGCAGACAGTAGAGTCACTTTAGGTGATGATTGATTGGTGGGCAAAGTCTGAGGGATATAACCGCATATTTGCCACATGAAGTCGAAGTACGTGTGCTCGAAGATCGACTTGTCTCTCAAAAACGAGATGTTGTCATCACATATCCATTCGGACAAATCGGGTGCCAATTGAACAGTTGATATCACTTTCTCTTCGAGAATCGAGTCTTTCTTATCAATTCGTTCATAGAATAGCATATAAGCAGAGTTTGTCTTCTCAAACGAAAAGTCCATAAACTTGTCGGTCACCTAAACATTGGAAAACAAATTTTGGAAAACTATACATCAAATGATTAGACGCTTAGACAATACCTGATCATATGTTTTGCTCGTCATTTCGCCACCAAAACATTCGGTCGCTATTTGTGTTTTATCAAAGGGTTTCACTTCGGCGTCATTAAACAAATACCACTTGTCCTGAGCGCCGGGACTAATGGATTCGCGCTCCCGTATGAATGAATAGTAGTGTCCGCCGTCAGCGGTTCCCGTGTGAACAGTAACGCCAATCAGCATGTATTCAGTGCTGGTCTCGGGTTCCGAAAGTCCCTCCACTACTCCTGTGCCCGACTCTTGATCGGTGGCCATCATCTCATCCGAACCAGACTTATAGTCTGTATCCTTGCCTTTGGCTTTAATGAGATTCTTCTCCAAATATGGAGCCATATCTAACTGATAGGGAAACGAGAAGTGTGTGTTCACCTTCTCCTTAGTCATTGTAACCATATTGAAAGTATAGCGCATTGTATTAAAACACAAGATTTTTGGCAATTTCTTAATACAAGCCCTCTTCTCGGCCCGAACCTAATCGATACAAAATGTCAATTTTAAACATTCAATTCAATGCCATTTCAACACTTACTTTGCGTCCACAACGGGAACAATTGTACATATTGTCGCCTTCGAGCGTATCCTTCACAGTAATCTCATCGAGCGATTCATTCAAGTTTCTCATGTCCGACACCTGACACCTCAATGTGTAGAACTCTTCAGTGGTTTGTGAGATATGTGGGCAGTCGAGTGACACCACATTGTTAGATAAGGAGCCACTGAATAGGCGTTTCACCAAATCCTTCAATTCTTGAGTCATTTCTTCGAGTTTACTAATGAGATCAGTGAAGAACTCAGTCATGTCTTTCTGTTCTCCAGTATTGAGCGGCTGGTGATCCATAGTATAGACTTTGCAAAAGCTCTTTGGGTTATACGCTTTGCGCTCCGATTCGAGCAAAAACACAAACATTTTCTGCAATTCCTTTAATATAGAGTCGTGTTTGACAACAGACGTCAAGTTTGTGGACAAAATGATATACCGGGCCTCAGGCATCATATATAAGTGTTGCATACATGACGCCATATAACAGGTCGCACCCAAATT
>CAJPIZ010003191.1:0-12209 GCA_905368565.1 Medioppia subpectinata
ATAATCAGGTCAATGAGGGGACAGTGTATTCACCGGCTGTGTTGGGCCTTAAAATCCAACAAATTAGGGACATTGCGTCGCAAATGTCCCCAATTGTCACTTCGTTTTATCACAACGATTACTTTATACAACACACTGTACTCAACAGTGTTGTGGAAAACGGACGGCCACTGGTCAACGCCGAGGGTCAAGTGGTGGGAATTACGGTTATCACTAACTATGACAACATCCCTTTTTATACGGACAACATAGCGGTGGCGACCGTCGGCAGCATGTTTGGTAAAATACGGGCTTTTATTTTGTGGCCATTATTACACTGATATTAATTACTGTATATGTTTATAATTAATCACTGATTAGTAATTAAGTGCTTTATTTTTAGCTTCGATCACAAATTTTATAAACAATTACATGGAAGCGACGGAAGGGTCGCCTTTGGGTCTTGTGGTCTATTGGTTGGACGACGAGTTGCGGCAAGGGTTGCAAAATAATGATCATTATATGGAGCCGAATAGCGAACTCAATGGTATACTCGTGTGGGATGTGTCCGACAGTTTCAGGCAAAATATGTATACAATTTAATTCATAAACATTTCCAATGTATTAATGATTATAATTTGTAAATTGTGTTCAAAGCCCTGGACAACAACTGCAAAGTTATGATGTGATAACCCATATAAACGGTGTGGAAGTGGAGTCTATAGACCACATCTATTGGGCCGTACGGGCGCTGAGGGCCGGACAGTCGGTCACGTTTTCTGTGAACGACGAGTTCACCACATTTACTATACACCCGACACAACACAATTTGATGGACACACTGTCCAAAAGGGACACTCGTTTTGTTTAAATTTATTTTTTGGTCATTTAAATAGTGTTTAACATTTGTATATACCGTATATTATTTTAATTACTTTAGAATTTTATTTGCAATTTATATCTTTATATAAAGTTAGAGTTAAATAATATAAATTATATTTTACACTATTGTTAATATTGTATTTAATTGTTGTTTGTTGATTGAAATCTAATAAATATATATCAAATGACAGTTATGTTAAACCAGTTGTAAATCTTAACACAATTTATTAAACAAATAATTGATTTGAAATTTAAATAATATTAAAACAAAATATTTTAGCACTAAATATGTATCGATTAAATGTTATGAAACACATGAAAAGGTTATTTTTCTCAAATTTAATTTATTATCGTAACAAAACTTAAAACATCTTTTTTAACCACAAATCAGTTTACCATTAGTTATGGCATCCATTTGTGGCCATTATATGTATGAACACATCCGACACAACGACATCATAACCACCAAAAGTGACCCAAACTTTACAATCAAACCATTAATAGCTCTGAGAAACGCTCATTTGATGGACACGGATGTGGTCGCGAAGATGAGACAGATATACGATAAAACACAGGAATCACTTGTAATCGTTTCAACTAACGAATCGCTTGGCAGCGGGTTTATTGTGGACCCGTCGGGACTGATTGTGACCAATTGTCATGTGGTTAAGGATTATCAAAACGCTAGGATTAAGTTATGGATAGCGCGGACCCCCTTCGAGCTCTTTGATAACAGCATGAGTTTTGATGACATCCAAGTATTGGACGGACAGGTAGTCTACGCGGACCCGACGCTAGATCTGGCTTTGGTGCGGGTGTTTGTTTCTAAAACCGCTTTACCTGAGCTGACAATATCGTCGCGACAGGACATAGAGGCGGGCGAACTGATACTGGTTTACGGGTCACCCGATATGATGTTTATTACAGCGCTCGGCCGTGTTATAGACCCCTCACACTCGCATCCAATCAACACAGCCAATCACGAGGACCCTATGATTAGACAGTTCACCAACGATACGGCCCGTTATTTGAGACACTCGGCGCCGACTACTGTCGGTTTTTCGGGCGGTCCTGTAGTCGACGCCAACGGACAGGTGATTGGCGTTCACTTTAGTGGCAGTCCAATGGGTGGCGGTTTTGCTACGAAGGCTATCGATGCCAACGGTATGTTATTTAATGTGGTGAAGGGGTTGGGCGTAGTGGTGGGCCAATGGCTGCTGTTTGGCATAAATATTGTGTATTTTGTTAATTTATTTGTTTGTTTATAGAGTTTGTAATGAATGGGAAACTTCACGAAAGACTGGCCGCGAGACAGGAGTACGCGATCGCCGGCAAGAAATCGCTGGGAGTTGTGTTAACTTCGGTCAACGGGTTTCGGGTCACCAAAGTTGGGATCAATCGTTGGGCTAATGTTCCGGAGTTTGTGTTTTAATTATATTTAGTATTTGTTTGACTGGCTTTAAACACAGAATATAATTGTTTGTTTTATCCGTTTAGACAAAACAGGCGATTATTGGTTGACGATGTGATCACTCATATCGATAGCAAACCTCTTGAATCGGTTAACCAATTGAGGGAATCACTGAAAAGACTGACGGCTGGCCACCCGTTGCCGATGAGTGTTATGAGAAATGAGGGCCCTTTGGATATATGGGTTACGCCACAAATGGTTGATTATCATCAATGTTCCGTTATATAAGCGCTTGGTTGATTTTTTTTGTATTAAATTTCTCATGTATTTAGTTTTTGTAAATATTTATATCACTTATTTGTGAATTGATTATTACATTTAATTTTTAATAAACACCATTTGATAAATGTTAAAATATATAATCTATATAAAAAGTATAATCTATTATAAGTTATTAATAATAATTATTAATACTATTAAACAACTTATAATTGTTACAGGACGTGATATTTGTTTTATACATGTATGTTTTAAATGTTTAAATTTAAATTTTACATAATTTCTAAGCGTATTATTATTTAATTTTATGTTTTTAAAGATTTGATATTTTCCATTGAAAAGTGATTTCATTTAACTTTTTACTTAAATTTTACTGAAGATCATTAAATGATGAATCGATTGTTTACAAAACGGTTTGCATTAAAACATACATAATAATACATACATTAATACATACATAAATCTAACAATTAAACATCAATTTTGTTGACCAGAACTGTAATTGGGGTAACGATTGCCACTAATTTCTGGATTTATTATCACCGAAGAGATGGACACTCACTACAAATGTTTTTAAACAGTGGATCTAATCATCGTTTTTACCTTAAAAAGGTTCAGATGGGAGTCCTGTCAACCACTCAGCTTAACGCCAATCAAAAACCCGAAGGCTTTACCGACAAGTGGTTCGAGCCGTTTGTGTCCATCACTTACGGCATGCGAGTGGCCGGCAATAATCGTATGTCCGGTACCGACAATATGCACATCGCGTCCGGTTTTATATGCGATGACCGGGGGTTTGTGGTCACACAGTTTGGGTCAGTGCAGCCGTTGGACGGCCTATACCTGGTAAGGCTTGGCAATGGACAACTGGCCTCCGCGCGTTACGTGTATCGCATATGGGGTATAAACATGGTTATACTTAAACTAGACGACAACGACCGAGTGGGCGACAAATGGCCAGTCGCTGAGTTGGCCGATTCAAGGCATCTGAATATAGACGATAGGGTGTATACTGTGGGCACCACTCGGTGTCCACTCTATAATCAGGTCAATGAGGGGACAGTGATTTCTTCAGCTGTTTTGGGCTCTGAGTTCAAACAAATTAACGCCATTTCGTGGCAAATGCCCCCAATTGTCAACAACCACTTTATACAACACAATGTACTCGTAAGTGGTTTGGAAAACGGACGCCCATTGGTCAACGCCAGGGGCGAAGTGGTGGGCATTACGGTTCTCAATGACCGTGACTTCACGGACAACATAGCCGTTCCGACCGTTGGCGGCCTTTACGGTAAATTAAGCGGTGTTTTATGGTCACTAATTAATGCCATAATGACATCGATGTTAATTGCAATCAATTAATGATTACTAATAAATTGTTTTATTTTTAGATTTAGTCAATACTTTTATAGCCGATTACATGGACTCAACTATAGGGTCGCCTTTAGGTCTTGTGATCTATTGGTTGGACGACGAGTTGCGACAGGAGTTGCAAAATAATGATCATTATATGGAGCCTCACAGCCAACTCAATGGAGTACTCGTTTGGGATGTGTCCGACACTTTTAGGCAAAATATGTAAACAATTTTTAACATAAACATTTCTACATAAATATAGTAATGGCCATAATTTGTAAATTTTGTTCAAAGCCCTGAACAACAACTACAGAGTTATGATGTGATAACCCATATAAACGGTGTGGAAGTGGAGTCTATGGACCACATGTATTGGGCCGTACGAGCGCTGAGGGCCGGACAGTCGGTCACGTTTTCGGTGAACGACGAGTTGACCACATTTACAATACACCCGACACAACACAATTTAATTGAAACACTGTCCGAAAGGGACACTCATTTTGTTTAGATATATTTTTGGCCATTTAAATAGTTTTAACATTTGTAAAATATGATACATAATTGGATTCGGTGTGCGAATGTGTTAATACACTATATTTTTATTACTTTACAATTTATAAATTCATATAAAGTTAGAGTTAAATAACTATAATTATATTTTACTGTATTGTAAGTATTGTTGTTTGTATTCATACTCAATAAAACTATTGCAATTGTTTACTCAAATAATTTAAATCAATTACAATTAGATTCAAATGACAGTTACATTAAAATAATTATAAATCTAAACCCAATTTAATAAACAAACACTAGATTTGATAATCAAATAGTTTTTAATTCCCTTTTTGACATTTAAATAATATTTTAGCGCTAAATATGTATCGATTGAATTATTTATCGACGAAATGCATGAAAAGGTATTATAAAAATCAAAATAAGTTATTTTAATGATTAGAAATTCAAATCATTTATTTTTACCACATTTCAGTTTACCATTAATTATGGCATCTATTTATGGCCATTATATGTATGAACACATCCGACACAACACTATAGTCACCAAAAGTGACCCAAACTTTACAATCAATGCATTGAAAACTTTACGAAACGCTCGTTTGGAGGACACGGCTGTGGCCGTGAAGATGAGACAGATATACAACAAGTGCCGCAAATCTGTGGTCATAATTACTCACGAAGCCGGCTGTGGCACCGGCTTTGTTGTGGACCCGTCGGGACTGATTGTCACCAATTGTCATGTGGTAACCGACTTTCCCAATGTAACGGTTACGCTATGGGAAAGGCTGAAAAGTCGGCATCTCTTTGACAACGACATTATGGACGATGACATCTATACATTGAAAGGACAGGTTGTGTATGTGAACCCATGCCTGGATCTGGCTTTGGTGCGGGTGTTTGTCAAAGACAACTCTCTGCCGGCGCTGAAACTGCGAACGAATATAACGGTCGGCGAACCAGTGCTGGCGCTCGGGTTTCCCGCTTTAATATACGGCATAGCTTTGGGCCATGTTTTGGGCGCCGATCGGCCGCATTCATACCACACCGTTCCCCACGATTTTCCCGATTTAAATCCATTTGTCACAAACAATACGGACACGTTTTTGGTGCACTCGGCGGCCACTGTTAGTGGCTTTTCGGGCGGCCCTCTACTCGACCTGAGAGGACGGGTCATAGGCGTTAACTACGCGGGCGGTGTCTATACTGGCCTTTCCATAAAAGCTATATATGTCAAAAGTAGAGCACTCAATGGTTATTTATATAGATTGAAACATTAATTTCTATGTTTATTTCACAAAGAGTTTGTGAAAAAAGGCCGTAAACACGAAACACGGGTCACTAAACAGGAGTACTCGATGGCCGGTAAGAAATCACTGGGCGTTGTGTTAGAGGAGATACAGGGCATTGGTTTTACGGTCACTAAACTTGGTATTAATGATTGGCCCGAAGTATCGGAGTTAGTGTTTTAATGATTATAGCATTTGTTTGATTGCGTCCACAAAACGCATGATATAATTAATTTGTTTTGTATTAACAGTGAAACCAATCGACTACTTGTTGGCGATATTATCACTCAAATCGATGGCAAACCTCTTTTCTCATTCACACAATTGGAGGAAACACTTGAAAGGGTTGGCTCCGACTTAAACATTAAGGTTAAAAGAAATGGAGGTATAATTGATATAAAGGTTACGCGACTTTCCAGTGATAATCACAATTGTTCAGCAATTTAAATGATTTGTATTTTATTTTCTATTAATTTAGTTATTGTATACATTTATATGACTTATTCGTGAATTGATTATTAAATTATATTTTTGACCAATAATGATTGAAAATTATGGTTGACATGTATTTCATCTCGTGATATACAGTACTCTAAATGTTTGAAATATTTGTTTAAACTTTAAACTGTTTAATCGAAAACTGCTTTTATATTGAATTAAATTTTTAATTCAATTTTATTAAAAGTCATTCAATTATGAATCGATTGATAAGTTTTTACACAAAGAGGTTTGCATTAAAGCAATTAAACATAAAATATAAGCTAATTTTGTCGTCCAGAACTGTAATCGGGGTAACGATTGCCACCAATTACTGGATTCAATACCACCGAAGAGATGGACAATCGCTACAAATACTACAAAACAGTGGATATAATCATCGCTTTCATCTAAGAAGTGCTCAGATGGGAGGGCCATCGGGGTAACGATTGCCACCAATTACTGGATTCAATACCACCGAAGAGATGGACAATCGCTACAAATACTACAAAACAGTGGATATAATCATCGCTTTCATCTAAGAAGTGCTCAGATGGGAGGGCCTTCAACTTCCAACCAAAAACCCGAAGCCTTTACCGACAAGTGGTTCGCGCCGTTTGTGTCCATCACTTATGACTTCCGTAATTTGGGCGCTAAACAGAGCTCCGCAACCGATAGCTTACACATCGCGTCCGGTTTCATATGTGATGAGCGGGGGTTTGTGGTGACGAAGTTTGCTTACCCGGAGTTTAGAGAGGGAATAGACGCCCAATATATGGTTAGACTGGGCGACGGCCAAGAGGTGTTGGCCCAATGCGTTCACATTATAAAAGGCGTAAACATATCGTTGCTTAAACTGAAAACCAAACGGCAAGAGGTTTGGCCAGTGGTTGAGTTTGGAAACCCCGATGATTTGGAAATGGAAGTTAGTGTGTATACTGTGGGCACCACTCGGTGTCCACTCCATAATGAGGTCAATGAGGGGACAGTGTATCCAGATTGGGTGGCCGGCGGTCTAATTACACAAATCTCGAATATTGGAGATGATTTGTTGAACGGCTATGATTTCATACAACACACTGTACTCATCAGTAGTGGGGACGGCGGGCGCCCACTGGTCAACGCTGCGGGCGAAGTGGTGGGCATTACGGTTGTACATTACGATGACAACTCTTACTTCACGGACAACATAGCCGTCCCGGTTGTCGGAGAAATTTACGGTAAAATTACTACAAATATTAAGCCCGAGTTTAATGTCAAACATTTGTTTCAATTTATTTTTCAGAATTAATCAAAGAATTTCTAACTAAATATAAACACATGGAGAGGAGCTCTACTCTGGGACTTGTGGTCTACTGGTTGGACGACTCGTTGCGGCAAAAGTTACAACACCACCCCGACAAGGATCAGCCTCATAGCGACCAAAATGGTGTACTCGTGTGGGATGTATCAGATCAATTCTGCCGATATGTGTATATTATTTAATACATAGACATAATAACATCCAATGATATTAATTGATATAATTTGTAAATTGTATTTAAAGCTATGGTCTGAAACAGTTTGATGTGATAACACATATAAACGGTGTGCCCGTCCGGTCGATGGACGACATGTATTGGGCCGTACGGTGTATAAGTGCCGGACAGAAGCTCACGTTTACGGTGAATAACGAGAAGGTGTTCCCTATCAGGGCGTATATTGGTTTGATTGACACTCTGTCCACACCGGATGAGAGATTCATTTAGACATTATATACCATTATATTATCTGATTGTTTAAATTGATTCAAAATTTTAAATTAGTTTCTATTATATATGCATTCAAATTGATTATTACTGTTATTATTATAAATATAATGTTTTGCTAATTATTAATTAAAAAATCAAATATAGTTAGTCATTAAAGTGGTTATTTATTATTGGCATTAAAGGCATTAAAATAAACACCTAGATTTGGATGAGATTTTAACAGCGGTATTAATGTGTTATAACTTATAAGACAATTGAAAAGGTTAATGTAAAGTTATATAACTTAACATTTACAATGTCCTATAAATAAATCTGTATTTAGTATATAAATTAGTTAATATATTTCTCATTTCTTAAGCCTTTTATTTACAATTTATATAAAGTTCTTATAAATTATATAATTATATTTAACTTTATTATTATTGTTGTTTGTATGCATACCTAAAAAATATTTGAATTGTTGTTTCAAATCAAATAATTGATTGAATTTGCATTCAAATGACAGTTATGTTTAAATTGTAAATCAAAACACAATTTGAATAAATAATTGATTTAAGATTTAAATACATTTCTCTTTACAATTAATATTAAACATTGAGAACAATAACACTAAATATGTATCGATTGAGTGCTCTGTCGGCGAAAAGGTTTTCAATCAAATTAAATAATTACGGAAAAACTGAAATTAATTATTTATACCACAAATTAGTTTACCAATAATTATGGCATCCATTTGTGGCCATTATATGTATGAACACATCAGACACAACACTATAGTCACCAAAAGTGAACCAAACTTTACAATTAAAGCATTGAAAACTTTACGAAACGCTCGTTTGGAGGACACGGATGTGGCCGCGAAGATGAGAAACATCTACAAAGAGTACCAAAAATCAGTTGTGACAATCAATTCCCACGGGGGCGATGTGCTCGGCACCGGCTTTGTTGTGGACGCGTCGGGACTGATTGTCACCAATTGTCATGTGGTTGATAACTTTCCAAAGGTAACGGTTAAGCAATGGAAAGGGGATCTCTTTGCCAACGACAATACGGACACTGAGGCCTTGAAAGGACAGGTGGTATACGCGGAGCCGGCGCTGGATCTGGCTTTGGTGCGGGTGTTTGTCAAAGACGACTCTCTGCCGGCGCTGACACTGCGAACGGATATAACGGCTGGCGAACCAGTGCTGGCGCTCGGGTGTCCCGATTTTATGTACGGAATAGCTTTGGGCCATGTTATAGGCGCCGATCGCCCGCATAATTACCACACCCATCCTCACGATTATCCTTATTATAATATGTTGATGAACAATACGGACACGTTTTTGGAGCACTCGGCGGCCACTGTTCCTGGCTTTTCGGGCGGCCCTTTACTTGACCTGAGCGGACGGGTTGTAGGTGTAAACTACGGGGGCGGCAATGTTGGCAATTATTGCACAAATGCAATAGATGTCCAAGGTAGAGTATTAAATGCGTTTAAGTGATTATGCGTATAGATTGAAACATTAATTTCTATGTTTATTTCACACAGAGTTTGTGACAGAGGGTCGTGAACACGAAACACTGGTCACTAAACAGAAGTACGCGATGGCCGGTAAGAAATCACTAAACGTTGCGTTAAAGGAGATACAGGGCATTGGTTTTAAGGTCACTAAACTTGGTATTACTGATTGGACCGAGGTATCGGAGTTAGTGTTTTAATTATTATAGTATTTGTTGGATTGTGTTCACAAAACTTATGATAAGTCTTATAATTAATTTGTTTTGTATTAACAGTGAAACCAATCGACTACTTGTTGGCGATATTATTACTCAAATCGATGGCAAACCTCTTCTCTCATTCACACAATTGGAGGAAACACTTCAAAGCGTTGGCTCCGTCTTAAACATCGAGGTTAAAAGAAATGGAGGTATAACCGATATAAAGGTTACGCCACTTTTCACTGATAATCACAATTGTTCAGCATTTTAAATGATTTATTGGGTGTTTTGTATTTTATTTTCTATTCATTTAGTTATTTTTTACATTTATATGACTTATTCGCAAATTGATTATTAAATTATATTTTTGACAAATAATAATTAAAAATTGTGTTAAATTGGTTGACATGGTATGCATCTCGTGATATACAGCACTTTGAAATATTTGTTTAAACACTTTAATTAACGCTTAATTTACTACTTTTATATTTGATTTAATTTTTAATTCAATTTTATTAAAAATCATTTAATTATGAATCGATTGATAAGTTTTTACACAAAAAGGTTTGCATTAAAACAATAAAACATAAAATATAAACTAATTTTGTTGTCCAGAACTGTAATCGGGGTAATTATTGCCACCAATTACTGGATTCAATACCACCGAAGAGATGGACAATAGCTACAAATATCACAAAACAGTGGATATAATCATCGCTTTTATCTAAGAAGTGCTCAGATGGGAGAGCCGTTAACTTCTCAGTTCATTTCCAACCAAAAACCCGATGCCTTTACCGACGAGTGGTTCGCGCCGTTTGTGTCCATCACTTATGCCTTCCGTATTTTGGGCGGTAAACAGAGCTCCGGTGCCGATAGCTTACACATAGCGTCAGGTTTCATATGCGATGAGCGGGGGTTTGTGGTCACGAGGTTTGCTTATACACAGCCAAAGGACGCCCTATATATGGTTAGACTGGGCGACGGCCGAGAGGTGTCGGCTCAATGCGTTCACAATATAAAAGGTGTAAACATATCGTTGCTTAAACTGGACCCCAAACGGCGAGTGGTTTGGCCGGTGGCCGAGTTGGGCAAACCCTATACACTTGTATGTGACGATAGGGTGTATACTGTGGGCACCACTCGGTGTCCACTCCATAATCAGGTCAATGAGGGGACAGTGTATTCACAATCGGTGGCCGGCAATAAAATTACACAAATCTTGGATATCAAACATGATTTGAGCGTAAATTTCTCAGATGTTTCCCAACTATATTTCATACAACACACTGTACTTATCAATGGTAAGGACGTCGGGCGCCCACTGGTCAACGCCGCTGGCGAAGTGATGGGCATTACGGTTGTCAATAACGATAACAACCCTCTCTTCACGGACAACATAGCCGTTCCGGTTGTCGGCGGAATTTACAGTAAAATTACCACAAATATTAACCTCGAGTTTAATGTCAAACATTTGTTTCAATTTATTTTTCAGATTTAATCACAGATTTTCTAACTAAATATAAATACATGGAGAGGGGCTCTCCTCTGGGACTTGTGGTCTACTGGTTGGACGACTCGTTGCGGCAAAAGTTGCAAAAACACACCGATTACAAGGATCGGCTTAATAGCAAACAAAATGGTGTACTCGTGTGGGATATATCCCATTCATTCAGCTGTATATTGTATATTATTTAATACATAGACATAATAACATCCAATGATATTAATAGATATAATTTGTAAATTGTATTTAAAGCCCAGACCTGAAACCGTTTGATGTGATAACACATATAAACGGTGTGCCCGTCGGGGCGATGAACGACATGTATTGGGCCGTACGGGCGGTGAGGGCGGGACAGTCGGTCACGTTTTCGGTGAATAACAAGAATAACGTATTCACTATATTTTCTTTGTCTAATTTGATTGAAATACTGTCCAAACGGAATGACCGATTCATTTAGACATTATATTATATTATATATTATATAATTTATATACGGTTATATTATCTAATTGTTTAAATTGATTCAAAATGTTATATTAGTGTCCATTATATTGTGTCCATTATATTATATTACATTATATAGTGTCCATAAAATATGCATTCAAATTGATTATTATAAATAAAATGTTTTGCTAATTCTTAAATGAATAATTAAATATAGTTAATCATTAAAGTGGTTATTTATTACTGACATTAAAGGCATTATAATAAACACCTAGATTTGGATGAAATTTTGACAGTGGTATTAATGTGTTATAACACAATTACAATAGATTAATGTTTTATATGTCTTAACATTTACAATGTTCTATAAATTAATTTGTATTTTGTATAATAATAATAATTTTATTCAAAGAATATAAAGGTTTACTTTACATATACTTTTTTGTATATACTTTTTAGGTATAAACTAGTTTATATATTTCTCATTTCTTAAGCCTTTTATTTACAATTTATATAAAGTTCTTATAAATTATATAATTATATTTAACTTTTGTTATTATTGTTGTTTGTATTCATACACAATAAATATTTCAATTGTTGCTTCAAATCAAGTAATTGATTGA
>CAJPIZ010003192.1:0-12208 GCA_905368565.1 Medioppia subpectinata
GAAAGTTCGCTTTGGCCTTCCCCACGTGCGAACGTAATATGCGAACCACCTCATATCATTAATTATTTAACAAATCAAATACTATTAAACTTAAAATATCAAATGCTTTGAGTATTATCCGGGGGTTTACACGGATTAAGGGATTATTTGTTAAAATTGGCAAAATTAGTGCTAATAATATGCAAAATGTGGGGAAACGTTAGTATTTTACACGTTTCACGTTATAATTACTGTATAATTAAAATTTGAATGAATCGATTAATTTATTCAACATTTCATACAATTTTCGTGAGATAACAAAATTCAAAGAAATAATGGCTTTTAAGTGATTGCACTCTTCAGGTGTTCACAATTGAATGACTCGAAACTTATTGTATATAATTATTAACCAAAAAATCGTTGTAATGGAAAGTAAATTAAGTCACAACTTATAAAAGAAACCACAAATGAATATATGTTTTAAATTGATTTCAAGTTTTGAATAATATTTAAAATTTTGTTTTGTTAAAAATTTATATACAGTAATGACATTAAACTTCAAAATCTCAATCAACCATAAAAACTATATTTTATATCAAATACTTAAATCAAATGTGAATAGATTTCTATTATTTTATATTTATATACATTTGATAAATAGTTTCCTCAACTTTTAGAACTTTAACACATTCTTTGAAACAATTTAAGGAAGTTTTTCTTATCAATTGTCTTTATAATCATTTCCTTTCTATTTAAACATTTTATGTCATTTTAGTGCACAAATTGATGCAAATATTCACTATTCACTATACTTTATAAATTGAAAATTAATTCTTTAAGATATAGTTTAAAAATAATAAAACCAAATATAGTGTTTAACACAATCATGATCAATTAAAATACTTATAAATGATTTAAGAATTGCATTTTGTTTGTGATTCAAAAGCAATTTAAATAATAATTAAAATATAGTTCACTAAAGAAGATAAAAAGACAGATTGAGTTATGAATGAAATATAAGCACAAAATGATTAGATAATAACGTGATATTCATATCCTTTGAATGGTATTCATAAAAACTTAATCAAAACAAACTTCTCATTCATTAAGATCTTATTATTTGTGTAAATGTTTCACAAAGTTTTGAGAATTGTTTTATAACTTATAAATTAAAAGTTTAATATCATTTCTTGTTTGTTTAGGCATTCAAACCTACCATAATGTTATGAAATACAAATTATAAGCTATAATAGTTGTCACCATTTGGTTTAAAAGTATGTGAAATAAATAGTATTAAAAATATTTACCTTTCGTTTAAGCTTTTGTGTCTTCGATTATCTTTCAAATTATAGTATAATTAGTATACAATTGATGCTAAAAGTTGTCCACATTTCACAAAACTTATAATAAGTAAAGCAATGAATTTACAATCCGTTTGCGAGAGAACTTAGTCGACAGACATATGTATTGTCAAAATATAAAACACAAAACATATAAAAGTTTAAAAAGTTGGTCAAGATTTTGATGGCATATGTTATGCGATGAGAGAGAGCAACGATAACTGTTTGTGAGGCAAAACAACTTATGAATTGAGAGCACAAGTCCTTTGAAAGAGAGCGCCGGAGAGGGGAGAGAGAAAGAGAGGGCTGAGGGGGAGAGAAGAGGAGTTTGCAGTATTTCCTGTGAATAATGCCACACAATTGGGAGGAGAGGCCAATAGCACGCACCTGTCCTATGCCTGTCCTATGCTGTGCTTTACAGTCAATACACACACTCTGGCTCTGCTTCTCAAAAAATTTCAGGTAAAAAATTCCTAAATCTTTTGCTGTGAAGTGCATTGTATAAAATTTACTAACATCAAAATTACTGTTATCATTAACGCCACCTTTTGCCCAAATTACCCATCATTTCAAATACAAAATTATCTAATGATTTACAGTTAATTATTAAAGATTTGTTCAATTGATGTAATTATGTAACCAACTTATGCTGGGAAGCCCTTCTTCTTTCATCATACGAGTGATTTACACTCAAATGCAATCCGCTTTTCATTACACTTTTTGTTTCATCAAGTGTTTCATTCGAGTTAATAGATTCACACATAGAATTAATGGCATTTTAATACCAATAAATTATTGGCAATAATGATCGAAAACATAGACACATACACAGACCAGATGCTGATGAGTTGTCCTCTAATATGATTATATTTATACTTTTACTTATGCATACATTTATAATCGAGGATCAATAAAAGCCACTATTTGGCCGATATAGTGGGCCATAATTGATCATGAATCATGATTCCTATATAATTGCAATTATAATGTTGTGTATTTGGTATCCATATAATACTGTATAATTTATACAATTCCTAATAATGAATAACTTGTAAATTATACTTTACTGTATAATTAAATGATCCATTTTTTATTGTATTAAAAACTAATTTTATTAAATGAAATTAAATTATAAAATAATTATATATCTAATAATAATTTTTGGCTACAAATAAATGCATTGAATGATAATCGCAAACCAATTTAAAATTGATTTAATAATTGTAATAAATTGTCTAATATTTAAAAAAAACTAATTCTTAACAATGATTTGTTAGTTAATGGCAGAGATTTGAGTTGATATACCGTTTGGCAAACCTATAGTTATGTAATAACTAATAAACATTAAAATACTAAATATTTTAAATAACAAAACAAAAATATTTGGTGCAAAGAATGAGCTAATGATTTGTTTGAGTGAAAGCATTGAAATGAGGCTCAAATCAAAACATCAAAGGACTGGCACCTAATGCTTCTACATATATCTTATCTATAAATGACTGATCAATAAAAATCAATTAATAATTTCCTGATTATCTTCTTTATATAACAATATTTAATGAGATATATATTGTCTTAAACTAAAATAGTAACTAATAATCACTAAATAGCATAAAACTTCACTAATTGAATGCATTTGTAACTATACTTCTCTTAAGTACAGGAATACCCGAACAATAAATCCATTAAAAGGGTGTAATTATTACTTACAATCCGCAAATCAACAAAAAAAACCACTAATTATTTAAATTATGCTCAAAATAGTGTTTCAGTAAAAATGTCAAATAGACAAAATATTAATTGCTTGTGAATTTTTATATATTGTATGTGTTTAACAATTTATATTATATATATTTTAATAGTATTAACTAAATTGAAAAATAGAATAAAACTAAATTATATAATTTAATTATAATGTCCTAAAATTGCAAACCTATAGTGAGAAAAACAATTCATTTGCTAATTATGTTTCGCTAAAATGTTTCGTTGTATATATTTTTGTAGTTTTACTTAAATTATCGATAATTTTGCCTTAAAATTATCCCTCAGTAGTAATGACCGATTGTTTGTTAATTTCGTTGTTTTCTTTCACAAAATTAGATTCCGTTGCAAAACCATTGGTTTGAGCGCTCTTTTCAGAAGAAAACTCTTCGATGTCTTTGGAGTTTGAGTTCACGAACTCTCCCTTAAAATTCTCCACTTCTTGAGGACTGTTTCCAAACAAACAAATCATACTTTTAGTTAAGTTTTGAATAAATAGGGACAAAATGGAGACCTGAGTTGGACAAAGAGTATGCCATTGATTATGTTGAGCATATCGAGCACTGAGCTCACAGATGGTGGTTGTATTTGTATGGGAGGGATGACAGCCGTAGCGTTTCCTTTGTAGATCTCATTCATCTTCTTCTGGAGGACAACAGCCTGTTGTGTCAAATGACGCAAACATTCCGAACTCTCCTTTGTTTTGTCGTGTTCTTCGCCTAACTGTTGTCTATATATAGAGAAGGTTTCCTTTTCGTACTGAAGTGCTCCTCGAAAGTCACCCATACATGACTGGGTTCGGGCCACCAAATGATAACTCACCGCCACTTTCAGACTTTTAAGTCCAAAGTATCGTAAATTCAATTTCAATGCATTCTCCAGAAAACGGAGCGATAGATCGTATTCTCCGACCGCATGAAGAATTAAACCGATGTTACTCTACATATAACAAAGGCATTCATTTAAACTACCCATACATTCAAGTCTATAATTGAGCACAACTCACGTCAAGGATAGCCATTTCCGGATGATTTTCACCGCAGATCAGAGTCAAGAGATAACGCGCGCGGTATAAGAATTTCAATGAAGTGGACACTTGAGAGCTCGCAAAACAATAGAGCGCTAAATGAGTCTACAAGAGTGTGTAAACACACATTAAAGCAGTTGACAAATGTACTCATTTGAGATAACTTACGTATTCAGTGATAGTGTAGGGATGATCGATGCCATTCACTTTCTCACTCATTAGTACTGCTTTCTGTTGGAAGGAAATGGCCTCCGAGTGGTCGCCCATAATATAGTTAAGTCGGGCCAACATTCTGAGGCATTGAGCGATCTCTGAGTGCATCGCGCCGTAAACATTGTTCAATAGATTGAGGGCTTCACTGATGAGTTCATAGCCCTCTTTGAGGTATCCGTCCTGAATCTTGCGCTGACCCGTCGAGTAGAAGTTGTAGGCGTCGGACGCGCGCGGATGGATGTGTTTCACAACTGGAAACATGTTTAGCACGTCTTCGTCAGTGAACGTAACGCGTGTTTTGTGATCAAAATTATATTCGCGAAGCAATAACTGAATTCCAGTTCGGATGCAAAATATGCGCAAAATTGAGATTTTCTGCAAAATATACGTTTCCACACAATTGTCAATTGAATCTGTGGTCAAATTCCAACCATAATATGAATCCAATTCATTCTTTAGATTATTCCAAAAGGACTTCTGCGAAAGGTTTACCCAATCGTTGTTGTCTTGAGAGCTGATCAGATTCTGACGAGTCTTGCGTTTATTCTTCCGCCGCGATTGTCTGAACTGAAGCTCATCGGTGGCCGACGGCTGCGCAAGTGTTTGACACGAAGACAGGAAGCAGTTCAGGAAATGACTAATGGCTGTCGAGAGACTCATCATTTCGATGCCTTGAATATAGTTTGTAAACATGTGTTTGGCTGAGCGGCAGATCAGTTCACTCACGACAATACTCTGCAAAATACAACAAAATATAATTTCACTCAAAACAATGGCAAAAATAGCGTTAATTACGTGAAGATATTCCAAGGGTTTATGAGAGACCAATGATTGGGCAATTTTCCCCAAATATCTCATATTAATTCCTCGGCTGTGAAGCGCTTCAGTCAGAGTGAGTCCATCAAAAGGAGTGGTCGTGTGATCTAATGAATCCCTAATGAAAGCCGGAATCTGAACAGTGAGTAGAAATTCTGCCGCATCTTTCACGAGCTGTGTTTGCTTTTTGACTGACTCTCCCGACGGATCCAAATGAGTCACTCCTGGAGAGAAGACATCGGGATTGAAACGAATATCAAACTCGTTGTCTTTCAGAGATCCCACAGATTGAGCTGCTTTTCGGACGATCTCTTTAGTGCTGTCGATATCAGACTTCTCTCCTGTTGTGAACGACTCCACAATCTTCTTGTAATTCTCAGCCTCTTCTTCACTCTTGTCCTCGTTTTCATTCATTTGTATTGGATTTTGATTTTCTTTGTACTCGTCGTTAATCACGCCTTTAGACTCGCTGTCAATCATTTCAATGTCATTGTTTTCAATGGCTTTGAATTTGATTTCCTGTTCCCTTAGATTTCTGAGTCCTTTTTGTTGCAAATGAAAAGCCGCTAATTTAATAAACATTAAGTAACGGCTCTCGAAGAATGCGTCCACCAATTCCTGCCGAAGACAACACAACTTGTGTTTGTGATGGCGAGGAAAGCCCATAGACTGCACCTCTTTGCTCAGCTCCAAGTCATCCACAATCAAGAAGTTCGAGTCGGGCGGGAATGTGCGCAACAGATCCAGAATGTAATGTCTGCCATCGTTTCCTATGATTCCTTTGCACTCAACTGAAGAGCAGATTTCAATCTCCTCTCCGTTTTCATTCACCACTTTATGGGGAAGTATTTTGAGGACTTGTGCCGCGCGGTTCAGAAGCTCTAAATACTTTGAATGAGTGACAACTGTTTTGCCGAAGTCGACGGACCCGTAGACGACCGACTGTTCCTGTTCTCGCTCTAGAATACCAGGTATTATGCTTTGAGCGGTTACTCGATATCCTTTGTAATCGATGACTGCAGTGCCCAAAGTGTAGAGTCCCTCGACATCGATGGCACTGTAGGCCTTCACCCCTTGGAGGTCGTTAGTGGGGGCGGCAAAGGCGGCCGCATCGCCGCCGAGCTCTTTGTAGTGGTCGCGCACATCAAACCCCAAACTGAAGAATATGTTATTCCATATAAACATTTGCATTTTCGTCTCTTCGCCCGGATTTATAGCAATAACATTGCCGTCAATCACAGCGACGGCGCCTCGAGAAGCGGCCGCCACGAAATCGCTGTGCACTTTGAATATCGCCCGCTCTCTAAGCAGTCTCTCGGGAAGTGTCTTGCGTTTCAGCTCTCGTGTGGTCTGGAGTTCTTCATTCCAGTCTCTGGTCTGTCCGGGAATGTGCTCTTCGTATCCCAACTTTGAAGAGAAGGCATCTTCGGCTCTAATGGAGTCAATGGTGTGATCGAGATGTGGTGCAGTCCATGAGTACATCTGATAAGGAGTGGCAACCCTTTCAAATGGATGTCTTTGATGTCGTTTGCGTTGAATTGAAGAGAAGTTGCGTTTAAATGTGGGACTGATTTGATTGAGAAGATCAATGAGCGAATGGTAGACAACTTTAGGATTGGCCGGCTTTGGGTTGAATTCCTCTTCAGTGGATTCATTGACGAAAAAACCTCTCGTAGAAGAGGTTATGTGATAACGTTTGTCCTCAATTGTGATCACATATAAGTACATTAAGTCTCCGTGAAGTTTGCGAGTGCCGGGCGGAGGGTTCCAACCACTGGAGGTCATCACCTTTAGAGCAATTGGACCCTAAAAACAATATATGCAATATAATCACTATCTCATCAATCAATGGCACCATTTATTCATTACTTTCTGCTCTTTGCTTTGTGGCTGTAATGGAAGTAATTGTCTGTCTTTACTTCCGGGGAGTATATAGTCGGGTGGCGTACAGTCCACTGAATCCGCTCTCTGCACTCTCTTCTTCTCTATAAATCAAATTTCAATTCAAAAATTAGTTCAAATAATGGTCTGAAGAGGACGTAAGCATCACATGTCTAATCAATTATTGGAAATATAATTTAGTTTAAAACAGACCCGAAATGTCTGATTGAGAGATAGTGTTGACAAACGAAAGCGAATTCAAATCAATGCCATTGTATGCATCCGACGGATCCAATGACTTGAGCAAATCGCGGACATGTCTTAAGTGGATGCGGGCCTCGCGGACAGTATACGGCTCTTCCACTACTTTGATAACCGAACCCTCTTTCAGACCTTCAATATTCTTCAGTTCTGTGAAGTTATCTAAAGTCATGCCATCCATCTGTAGCGAGAAGCAGGTCCGGTGACACGTGTCCTCCCTGTCCATCAGCAGGTGGTGTATCTCCTGAACCAATTCCATGGCACTCACCTTCAGGTCAGCCAATGAGTTATAGGACTAAGAGGATGGCATGCATGACATGCTTGGGTCGTGTAATACCTGTACTTCGAATGGATCCAAAGCGGGACACTGTATGTGGACATTGAATCCGGTGTCGTGGATGAAAATGAACTCCTGGTCCGCACTAGTGTTGGCCGACTTCGCCGTCTCGTCGTCGGCGGTCGCGTTCGCCGCGGAGTCCGTCATGTCTTCGCTCTCGTTGTCCTCCAAAGTCATGACTACTCAATGGATTAGCTCTTGTTGTGAAGAGAAGTGCAAATGTGTGTAATTAGTGGTGTTTTTGGTGACAATGTGTGAAATGTTTGGCAGAGTTTGTGATTACGAAATGAACGCCGAATGCATTGAAACACGTTTCGAATCAATACAACCGAAACACTCTCTCTATAGCTATCACTGCTATCTCTCACACATTCACTGCTATAGCCGTCTATAGCGCCGACACTTCGGACTAAACGTGTATTAATTGTACAGTAATTGTGGTCCAAATGAAAGCTCAATGACTTTGAAGGACAAACTGTGAGAGCAGTGTTGGGAATGAGTGTTGGGATGATGTAATACAACAGCACTCAACGCAACTACAGTATAATGAGAGTGATTGTCGTGTTTGCGATGGGCTTAGGCTGGGCTTAGGCTCACACAGGCATACAGTGCTGTACACCAGTGCTGTACGTCTGGTGTCCTCACATGTGACTACAACTGCTGCACAACTATTGGACCAATACTTCAATCAAATCGACAAACAGTTACAGCTTTTTCTAATCTAATACTTTTTGTCTATTGTATTCGCAATATTTTCGTAGTGTTATGCGCTAGCATTGACAGTGCATTGAATCTGCTTATCACTCATATGTCTGGCTACTCACACCACTGCTCAGTAGTGCTGCTTATCGATTACAGTCAGTATTGCATAACACTACGAAAATATTGCGAATACAATATCGTTTGTCGAGTCCTTTCTTATGCAATCAACAAATGCCTTAACTCTTAACAAACTTTAATTATATTTCATATCAAATCAAACCCTAAATAACATGTTATAACATGTCTGATGCAATCGCTATGCAATACAAACAGTTTTGCCTAACTTTCAGTACAGTATAGGGATTGTAAAGAAGTAAAAACAAAGACTAATTCATCTCATTTGGTTGCCATGTGTTGTGCGACAACTGTCTGTCCCGTCTGTTTGTGAGGGGCCTCTCATTATGGCTCAAAATACTGTACACTAAAGAAACAGTGAAAATGGCATATAATGTTGGGTCCCATTCACTGATACACTATTAATACATTGTATTTGCTTTCATCTGATAAGAGACGAGAATTTCTTGTGAGACTTGTGTTCACTTAAAGGTCGGCCACAAAATAGACAGTCATTGAAACACTCCTTAAAGTTGAGTGCATTTCAAATGCATTTATTTTGTTTGAAACTCAATATTCGTTCACTAGTTTTGGTGAAACTGTGAAATTCAATGCTCTTTTAGCTTTTCACTCACTTATAAGATAACAAACATAGTATTAAGTAGTTATTCATTTGAATATCACTCAAAACACTAATTATTATGGGATTAATTATAATTAAAATAAATTGCTTTTAAATTGCACATAACTATGTGAATATGTGAATATTCTGATACTAACATTACTTTTAACATTACTAAAATAAAATATGCAACCAATGTAATGCTTTTCTCATTTGTTATACAGTACATTTTAAATAAAATGCTAATAAAATAGTACATAAAAACTAAAAATAAATACAACATATCGTTGACTACAATATAGGAATCTACAGTACATTTAAAAATAATGCAAGTTGGTGGAATTACAGGAAAGTTTGAAGTCTCGCTTCAATTTACATTACTGTTAATTGAATTCATATACTGTATTAAGTCTGCAATGAAGTGATAATTTTCACTTACAATACAGTACTTTATAACATGATATGAATTAACAACAATCTAGTCTATGGTTTGTTAAGATAGAGTGCGAATCAAGAGTGAGTACAACAAATGTGATTCAATTGAATTGCTTTAAAGTTTTAGACATTAAAGTCTAATCAGATTAGTTGTGACATATTTATAGCCGATTCCCACATTTGAGGCCACAATTCATTTCAAAATATATTCAGTCCATCAGTTTATTTAGTGTTATTATTTGCCATATTATTCATTCATATTTATTGAGCGTATATTTAAAAAGCATTTGTCGATCAAAACAATATCTATTTTCGATGCTTTTTGCGTCTTTTCCACTCATTCATTGCCATTTGGTATTTAAAGTTTACATACAGTTTAATACTCCACTATTCCATAAGTTTTGGCATTTTATGCATAGCTTTCTTACATTTATTATTAGTTTATTATTATTATAATAAATGACATTTAAATACTTTTTAACATTCTTAACAATACGTGTATGTCATGTATATTGCAATCATAAACATTAGAATTACGGTATTTGTTTTTCATATGATTGACAAATCAATTATATGACAAAATTATATTTCAGAAAATATATTGATTTTACATTTTTAACTACAATTCATACATGAAGAATGTGGCTTATAGTAAGTCTATACTTTAACATGGGGAGGCTTCCATAGGATATTGATAATGCGAATCTATTCTTTGAGCATGATCCGAATTGTGGTTAACATATAACATTGCTGTGTGCGCCTTGTTTATTGAAGAAATAAATATTTTGTAATTACTTGTAGAGAATCCATATTTCGTAATCTTTCATGATTTTACGTTTAACAGGCATTTCCCTAATTGTGTAATCGACTCTACTTTGGAGCTTAACCTTCATTTGTCTGCTAATTATTGAATATTTTGAAATAAATTTAATCAAACCTTTAATTGTAAAGTCAAGCGAATATTAGAAACATTAGGAATATTGGCATAAAGTGAATGCCAGCTTTAAATTAATGGCATAGTTTATGCCATAGACCTGTACTTATTGATTGATGATACGCTGAAATGATCTAATGTTTATAATTGTGTTATATAGTTGTTTAATTGGGAAATCTTAGTATTGATGACATATTTTTGTTAAACCCCTGGTTCTTGTGCACTGAGAGGGTTGGAGCGCATAAATGCCCACTCAATTAAAATCTACCAAGTGAATTTTCAAAATCAATACGTTATTAGTTACTACACTAAGATAGTTATTAGTAATAAGTTATTACATTCATAGTAACTAAAGGCAAAAAGTACATTTTCTCATCCCATCTTAAAGTAGATGATTTTGTAAATTTTAAATTTTTACGAAATCTTCGCTGGAAATTATATAATGGTATCGCGTTTTTCGCTTTATAAAGACCTCCCTGTAGTCAACAGAAGGGAGTTTAACACAAATGTGAAAATAACCTAAATATCCGTTCCATTAATACTAAGATTTCCCATTCTATACGTTAACCACAATTCGTGTGTTCAAAGAATTTATTAGCATTATCTACATCTACAGATTTAATAGAATTCAATAGAATTAGTACCTATGAAAACCATAGACTAAGCATTGTCTATATTATTAGCATTAGTCACATAGATTTAACATTACCCATAGACTTAGCATTATCCATGTCTTATGCCGTAGACTTAAGCTGTAATCCCATAGAAACCCATGTTAAAACATTCTCCCATAGATTTAACATTAGTCCCATAAAAATAACATAAAGAAAAACTACCCTTTCCCTTCATATTTAGCTTTCCCATAGGAAATAATCTCCCATAGGATTAACATTAGCCATAGGATAACATTAGCCCATGTTAAGTCTATGGGAAAAGCTCCATAGAATTACCATTACCCATGTTAAAGTATAGCCATAGACTTAAGCTGTAATTTCATGTTAAATCCCATAGGGTGGGGGGATCGGGGAGGGGTAGCCGAACAATCCTATAAACCACATTATTCATACCTGAATAGTAGTTAAAAACTATTTAAAAAGCACCTAGCTTAAGAATGGTATAGGAAAAACATTAATCAGCTAATTTGCACATGTACGGTATGTATTTAATTTTAATCTATTAGTTTCCAAAATATTTGTACAGTTAGTGTTAAATATCTTTTAAAATGACATTAATTATGACATAATATTATTTTTTGTGATATTTATTAATACTTTTTGTGATAAAATATAGCAAACAAGTTGATGGACGAACTTCTGTGCCTTAATTTATATCTGTATACTTAAGGCAAACAGTGATAAAACAACAAACTTTGACATTTTAATTGTTTTTTTGCGTACATTATGTAACAATATTTACTATATTTCCAGTAAATAAAACTAAAACAAGGATCACACAGCGATGCTATACGCTAACCACTATTCGGGTGATTCTCAAAGAATAGATTAGCATTATCTACACATTCAATAAGAGTCCATAGGATTAGCATTGTCCATAGACTTAGCATTGCCCATAGACTTAACATTACCCATGTTATCCCTATGTCATAGACTTAGCACTACCCATGTTATTCCTATGCCATAGACTTAACATTGTCCATAGGATTAGCATTGCCATAGACTTAGCATTACTCATGTTATCCCTATGTCATAGACTTAGCACTACCCATGTTATCCCTATGTCATAGACTTGCACTACCCATGTTATTTCTATGTCATAGACTTAACAT
>CAJPIZ010003193.1:0-12208 GCA_905368565.1 Medioppia subpectinata
CTCTCTCTCTCTCTCTCTCTCTCTCTCTCTCTCTCCCCTTAATGTTATGAAAGTAAAAATTGATTATTTTATTTTGAAAATAGAAATTGAAAATATAAATTATGGCAATAAAGGCATTAAATATCATATAAAAGCTATCGATAGAGGACTCGATGGACACACCTATAAAACTAATCAAAGATTCATAAATGAATAAATGAAGCAAAAAATATTTTAAGAATAAATACATCAAACGTTAATAACATTGAAATTAATGGACTAATGATCTATCAATTGGTTTAGAAATTGATCAAAATTTATGGTTAGATTTTCCTTTGCATTAATACTCAATATAAAACTAATACATTGTATATTAAAATTGTTTCTCAAAAAATATATAAATTTGACTTCTCCCCTAATTTTTTGTTTTGTTATTTTCTAAAATAAATTGGGCTATAATTTAAATAACGATTTTAAAGAAATGTATATATAGTATAAGAAAACTAAATAAAAGAGAGAAAAATTGTTTTCTCAATAAATTGAAAGAATGTGATAACTTTGTCGGTACTCTCTGTTCTCTCCCTCTCTTTCTCTCTCTCTCTCTCTCTCTCTCACTCACTCACTCACTCACATTACTCTCTTCTCTTTCCTATTTTCTTCAAATATTTGAGAAATATTTTCAAGTAATTTACGTGTTTTTCAAACCAAAGAAACTAATTTTCAACAGTAATATAACAGCAAATGAATTGTATGTGAATTAAATCTAACAAATTGAGTTACATATTCAACGCTGCCTTTAGTTTTGTTTTGCATTGTTTTCATTGCAATCGGCAAATCATTAACAAAATTATATAATTATATTTTAATAATCCATTAACTAATGCAATACATGTTTAAAAGTTATATTTCGTTTGAAATATTCAATTGTTTTTTATGTTACGATCTGTTATTTTTTGTGTGATTTGTATTTCACTCTTTTTGCGGACAATTACGAGACAAGTGTTATTAAATACAATATTTAGTATTCATCGCACGAACACATTTTGCCTGTAATTTAATACACATTTTTGCGATCCCTTTGAACACTGAATAAAAGGCAACGAAAAAGGTATAGAAATCAATACTAATATTCCGCACATACAGTATATTCGGTGTATATTTAGATCATTTGCGATGAAAATTATATGCTTTCATCGGTCGACCACACAATTAATGGGAATTAACGTTAAGTGCCGACACAAACACAGTCATCAGCGCCGGTAGGAGTTCCCCACTGACAGACAGTGGACACCGGAGTAGACAACGTATTATACATCAATACCAGCGAAAGGAGAGACAAATGAATGCTATAATAAGGGGAGAGACAGATCGAAACAGACAACTGTCCGGAAACAAGTGTGTGTTTGCAATCGTTATTTACAGCGAAACCATGAAAAAAAGTTTTCTGTTTCTTTTATATTGTCGTCAAAATAAAGAGTCATTAAATACTAATCGAGTGATAGAGAGAGAGAGAATGTTATAGTAATAGTTTGACTGATATTACAGTATATGTGCTGACAATACAAAAGCGTTCCCTCTATTATAATAAAGTATAATAAGTGATATTACTGTAGGCGAGAGAGAGAGAGAGAGAGGCGTGGAATTGATAGTGAGTTGTAAATGAGAAATAAGTACAAAATATGGACAAGAAGTGAGAGTTAGCGCCAGAAAAGACGGCGAGAGGACTGATGTATGAATTGATGTGATATTCATTAAGTATTTGAAACGGATTTCGGCTCAAACTTGTTATGCGTGACCGACTGAGTGCGACAATTGTTAAGGTCAGCACATATACTGTAATATCAGTCAAACTATTACTATAACATTCTCTCTCTCTCTCTCTCTCTCTCTCTCTCTCTCGCCTACAGTAATATCACTTATTATACTTTATTATAATAGAGAGAACGCTTTTGTATAGCAATTGTGTTGTTATATAGTGTGTAATAATGTTTAGGAGAATTACAATAACATTGTTTGAGTGAAACTATTCATTGGAGACTAAAAAGTGGGCAGAATTTTAGAGAGAATTAATTTTATATATTTCTATACATTTTGAACGCAAAACAACTTGACTTCCGTTTTATCGCCGATTCAATCACAATAAGCCATCAAATTGGGAGTCGACTCGTATTTTCATTGTTAAAAATTATGCTCATTTTTTCACAAAAACAAAATTATGTAATAACTGTATAACAAAAATAGACATTTCGTTATTATCAGAGGGTATTAAACGAGAGAAATGTTTCTTTATATCTATGGAAACAAAGAAATTTCCTGTAAATGGCATTCAAATTATACGATGAATTGAATAAACACTTTATAATAAGAGCATTATATAAGAGTTAACCATTTGTAGCACTCATTTGCAATCATATATTCAATTATTCTAATAGACATCAAAAGTATATTACATTATTATTATTGACTTTCACTTCATTCAAGTGAATATCGTATGAAAAAAGTCAATATTTAGTATCAAAATATAGTCTGAGAGAAGTCTATGAGAATGAATAAATGTATGACTGAATGTAAGGGCAGTACACTCTCTGTACACAAGAATATTAGTTTAGTTTCAAATAAAATACCATTTTTTCTCTCCATATTAGCAGAGAAAACAGATCGATATTCTGTTGAAACTCAACCGGTATTACAATATAATAAAAAGCAGTTGTTTTGTGATCACAAAAATCAACAATAATTTTTTCGGTGCCGTATTTGGGTTTACCTGAAGAGTGAGATCGCCTTCCATAAGGGTTTCCTGATAGAGGAGCTCACGAGGGGCTGACTTGTGGTAACCCATCGACTCGTGAATACCCTTTCGTTCGCTCTCTTTGTGTACGGCAACCGTAAAATGAAATGATAGAAAACAAAATTTTAATAAATTTTATATTATTCCTAAAATATGCATATTTTATATTTGGACGGTATGTATAATTGCAACTAAAATGCATATAATTATTGTTTTCAAATGACAATCAACTTTCTTGTGTTTAAAATTATAAAAATAAAAATAGCAGAGAAAACATATATAAATTAATTCATAATTACTATTAATGAATTTTTGTGTGATTTAATTATACAAATGAATGTTACTTTTTGGGTAGAATTTATGGGATACTATATTTTGAGTAAGAATTAAAGGGGGAGACAATGGACTAAATATACGGAATGACAGCCACTTCTTATCACACGATTTATGGCACCGAAAAAAGTTGACGATAAATACATTCATAAAATAATACATTATTACATACTACAGTATGTATGTTCAGTGAATATGGAGCGGGAATATAAGGCAAAGCCACCCATCAATGATGGACCATCATTATCAGTGAAGTGACGTTTACCTACGATTACTATATTTATATTAAAATGATCAATGATTTACTAAACATTATTATATTAATTATAACAACAAATAAGTTAAGGCATGCATTTTTATAATTTTATGGACATATTAGACATTTGTTTAATAATTTATTATAAAGTTTTAAATTGTAAAGATTTCCATTTATTTTTGCATTATTGTTATGAGAATCAAAATTTTCCGTCAAATGAACTGAAAAAGAAAATTAAGAATAAATATGTGTTCACACAAGACATCTGACAAAATACAAAAAAGTGCTTTCATTTAATAGCAAAGAAAAATATAAAGTTTTTTCAACTGAAAAATATGACAACAATATGTCATACGTAAGAATGAGAGTGTGTTTTGTGTTTTGCTTTACAACAAAAAAGCTTTCCATATAATTGGTCTGAATGTAAGACTTATTTTAATGGCCATCACTCGACCTATCAGTGCCACTATTTCGGAGTCATACGTAAGAATGAGAGTGTGTTTTGTGTTTTGCTTTACAACAAAAAAGCTTTCCATATAATTGGTCTGAATGTAAGACTTATTTTAATGGCCATCACTCGACCTATCAGTGCCACTATTTCGGCGCACTTTATATGAAGTATCGATAAAATTCAACCAATTTTTTCCACAACTGTCCTATTGTTAGACACTTTTTGAATGATATTTAATGTTGAAAATAGGTATCAAATGCTTGAATGGCATTGAATTGGAAGGCAAAACAAAATGAAAAGTTTAAGCAAAACGAGACTCAGATTTTGAGGTAATATTTGAAATGAGACAAAGACTGATTGCATTGACTTGAATGGAAGTTAATTGAGAAATACATTAATTGTTAACTAGTTTTATTTGAACGATTCTATGACACAATACACATGATACAAATTAAACAATTTATCATTTTTATAGATATTAAAAATTAAAGAAAATAATTAATAAACTTACCATATGGAAAGGCTTACTTTAATTTTACTTCAAGTTATTATTTATAACTTCAGATATTTTTATATTGAATCCAAAGAATTGTTTTATTTTATTTTCAACTTTTATTTTATTGATCTTTTGTGTTATTTAAACATAATTTAAAATTAAGATTCTATTTATATCATAAGAAATTAATTAAAACAAAAACTAATTATTGGGAATCAAAAATCATGTTTAAATTTAATATATATTTATATATACTGTATAATTCATTACATTTATGGAAACCCTGTATTTTTGTAGTGGCAATGATTTGACGCTTGTTTTCAATAAAAGTAATATTTATCTTTCATATAATGGTATTTAACTTTTAATTTATTCACAATTTTAATATTATTTATTTTTCAAACAATTCACACCTCAAACGCCAAACACTATTACCACTAAAATATGATTTAATTTTTGTATTTCATTTAAATTAAAATTATTTAATTTATTTAAAGAACTTATTGTCAAAATAATATGATTGTAAAGCTTTGGAACCGGTATTTAAATTAATTTACAATTAATTTCATGCTTTATTTTATACATTCAATGAAACTTATATACTTATTTATAACTTATGTATAATATTTATAATAAGTAATTAAATGATTGGATAAGTGATGGGATGTGACCACAGATGCGATGATAATGTCGTGGCATCGATAGGGTTAGCGCATCATTGGTTGAGAAGAGTATTTGTCACCTCAGATATCGTTAACAATGGATTCATTTCTTTGCAGCCATCCATTAGTGCCATTCCTCTGAAGTAGTCAAACTGTTTAGCCAAGGGTTGCTATAATTGATTATCATATACAGAATGCTTATTAATTACAAATGTAATCATTAAAATGTTTATATAAAATATATTTACTTATATGTTTAATAAATAAAATACATGCAAAAAGATCCAACATTTTTGTTTAATTAAAAGTGATAATGAAAAACAAAGGGAAATATAGATTACGAGTGAAAAAAGTGATTGATTTCAATGCAAATGAGTGGTGAGACGATAGCAGTCAAGCGTAACATCGCGTAAAAAGTTAGTAAAATATTTTTTTAATCACATTAAAAGTTGTTTTTAAAATCTAATTTGTGAACCCATTATAATTAGCAAATGAATAACCAAAAGAGTGAGCATTTTATATATGAATATTGAATAGGAAACAAAAGGTAAATTTGATCATCAAATAGTAGACTTAGAAACTATGGTAAAGTAATTATAGCAAATGATTTGTTATGACACTTACGGAGATGGGGTCGCCAGTGGCCTATTGTCTCAACCTGCCAGCCCTACGCAAAATACATATCACACAAAATATATACATCATTACAACATAAGCCAAACAAATCAAACATAAATGATATGAAAAATATCAAACAATAACTCAAAGGATAGTATAGATTGACATCAAATTTTAAATCATACAAAACGAAATGCATAGGAAATGTCATAACGAAAGTAAATACCTCAATGGGCGAGACGTCGGCGGCCGTGGGATAACCCTGTGTGGTGTAGTGGCCAGCGATTGGCTGCAAACTCATTGGCACTTTGCCTGAGGACGGGCTGTGAGCCACCGACGGGTGCGGCGACAGAGGCTTCGGATTGGCTATACTTCCGTTCCACTTACAGCTCACCACCCGATCGTTGGGCTTAATGTCGGCCGCACTCAAGCCGTACTTATTTCGGGCGCCGAAGTTGTGATGATTGGCGGCGCCCCACATGAGAACACTGCCCCGCGAGTCCATATTATTGGCCGTATGGCTGAACGCCGACAGAATGGACTGCGATGTGGTCGACGACGACTGCGATGAAGTGGCGATCGGGTGCTCGACGACCGAGTGATGGTTGTGGTCGTGATTGTGGTTCCGGTGATGAGACGACGAGTTGGATGTGAGTAATGGAAGACTTGCTTTCTGTTTGATTACACTGAGACAGTCGTTGGCGCCCGACGTGAGGCCAAAGTTGCGGTGCGACGGTATGTCCGCGATCTTCGTGTCGGCTAATAATGGCTGATGAATGGTTGTGGAGGCGCTCATTAGACTGCATGGAGTGGTGGCACTACTCATATAACTGTCACAACAGGAAGTCTTGGGCACTGATCGGCCGTTTGTGTTCACTGATTCACTCATCGAGAACTTGGTCTCAGCGCCCATTTGGCAGCCATTGTGTCCGCCGTACAACTTATCCGAGTTTTCCTTCACAATACTGTTGGCGTCCGGAGCGTAAGCGCCGGGAAAACAATGAGCCGTACGGCTGGTACTCATGTGGTCGAGGAAACCGTTGGTCGGGTATTGAGCCGCCGGATGATAGTCGGGATAATACGGTCCCAACGCGTGACGAGAGTAATGGAGAAAGTTTTCGGGCGCCAGAAATGGCCGCGAATTGTGATCAATGGCAGCGCTGAACAGATTCTGAGGCATAGCCGCTGCCGAGACGGCGGCCGCGTATGTCGACAGACCGTTCATATTGTCCGCATAGGCATACATACCGGCGTTCTGGTAGCCGGTGCTGGCGTTGACGGCCGCCGCGTGATTGGCCGCTACGGCCGCGGCGTTAACACTGGCGGCGCTCTCGTCAAAGGCTGAGTACGGGTGCGGATCGACGCCTCCGGCGGACTTGCGTTTGCCTGACGTCCGACAGTTTGTCGTCGACGGCGTCGTCGTCACCACATCTTTGACTTGAGATTTGTATCGACGACTTCGTTGACAGCGGAGCACGAAATCGCTGTCCGATAGAAAGCCCGACCGATCCGTCATCGCTCCCAGACCTCCGTCCAGATATGTCACTTTGAAATCCATGGTTCGCTTCCCTAACAGATCCCTTCCCTCCTCTTCCCTATTATGCAAATGATATACGATTTGAATAAAATGATTGATTGAAACGCTATTAACAGAAAACATGTCATTAAATATTATGCGTTGACTTACATGAGGGGCCGATGAGTGCATAATATGAAGTCAGGTTTGCTATTTTTATAGACTAATCGGGCGCTGGTCTGCAACCACTGCCACTTCGTATCTTTGGTCACCAGACGGTAGGCTATCAGTCCTGAAGCTCCTGTTTTTAGTACTGAAATGCAAACAAACAAAACACATTCAGAGTTGGCATTTAATACAATATAAAAATGTCAACATTTAATCTCATCAATACTCACATTCTTGATGAGCACTGGCCACATAAGCAAGGTCATCATAATGGACTAGATCATAACCACCCTTATTGGACAGTTCGTTGTCGGTGTAGCCCAACAGTTGTCGTCCCCTTTGGTCCATCGACACCAACGAAAGGTCTAACTTGTGTTTGCTTTTAAACATAGAGTCCTTTTGTGGCATTTCTAAGAGAGACGGCGGACCGAATGGAGTGCACACAGCGAACAGTGCCAGAGGGGGCTCTTCGCTCTTCATGTTCTGCCCGTGAAGTACTTTTATTCTTCCCCTTATGTCTAACCTCTGGAATATCATATCATATATTTATATAGACATTCATATGCATGTGTTTTTTAATACAATTAATCACATTTCTAATGGCTTTATATAGAATACGCTAAGAATATCATTAATCAAAGGCTACGAAAATTGTTTAATTAATTTATGCAAACAATGAGTGTTTTGTGTGTCGCTATTGCCAGTGGAAAGTGTATGTGATTTTCAATGCAAACCACAGATAACTTAATAATAATGAAATACAGGGAGACTTCCTTTCGTTAAAGAGTTTAACTCTGGATTTTTTGGTTAAACAATTTTCCCTCAGTTTTGCGCTTCTCTTGTTTTTAGAGGTAATAAAAAAATTTCATTAAAGAAGAAAATCGCTAATAATTAAAATGTTCGGCAAATTATGAGCTCCTCTTTGCATACCTGTGCTGTTTGTATGGGGAGTGGATTCACTCACTCTCTATGTGTGTCTATTAATGTATTAATGAGTGAAAATAGTTTTGCGATTTTGAAGATAAAAAGTGATAAAATTATTAAAAACAGAATATTTTTGGTTATAAATTGCCCATCAATTAGAAAACATTGACTTTTTTCTCTGCGAAGGCACTGAAATCGTGACCAACTTTTCAAATAATTATTATAATTTTTAATTAAAACATTTAATATCCACAGTAAAACATATGATATAATATCTAAATAAAACATCGATTTTAATGTTTTTAATAAACATTTACAGAGGGAATGGCTCTCTCTCTCTCTCTCTCTCTCTCTCTCTCTTATGGTTAATCATAACCACAATGAGTATAGAGACTAATGAATTGCGATGTCATTACCTAAGTCTCAATTAACGCCAATAAAACTGATTTATAAGTCTCTCTAAACTCCGAATAAAGATATACTCACTATAACTATAAAAAAGAAAAAAGCAAATGATTTATTTGAAGAATATTTCTTATTTCACTCGATTATCACTCATTTACTGTGAGTTTATCTTTTTGTTGCCCAAAAATGTTGCTCCGATCGCATAAACCGCCCCTTTTTTCCCAACATCTCATTTTATATGTGAATCTAATTTACACTTTTCCTATGCCTGTATGTTGGGAAAATATCCTCTTTTCTCATTGTATACACATTTTGGTTCATATATGAAAATTCAATTAAAATACAAACGTTTAATTAGTGATTAAGTCCTTCAAAAAACTACTCTAATTATTGGGTTTTGTAGAATCGATAATAAAGTTATATTAAAACATTTAATATCCACAGTAAAACATATGATATAATATCTAAATAAAACATCGATTTTAATGTTTTTAATAAACATTTACAGAGGGAATGGCTCTCTCTCTCTCTCTCTCTCTCTCTCTCTCTATGGTTAATCATAACCACAATGAGTATAGAGACTAATGAATTGCGATGTCATTACCTAAGTCTCAATTAACGCCAATAAAATTGATTTATAAGTCTCTCTAAACTCCGAATAAAGATATACTCACTATAACTATAAAGAAGAAAAAAGCAAATGATTTATTTGGAGAATATTTCTTATTTCTCTCGATTATCACTCATTTACTGTGAGTTTATCTTTTTGTTGCCCAAAAATGTTGCTCCGATCGGATAAACCGCCCCTTTTTTCCCAACATCTCATTTTATATGTGAATCTAATTTACACTTTTCCTATGCCTGTATGTATACGCTATCCTCTCCTCTCATTGTATACACATTTTGGTTCATATATGAAAATTCAATTAAAATACAAACGTTTAATTAGTGATTAAGTCCTTCAAAAAACTACTCTAATTATTGGGTTTTGTAGAATCGATAATAAAGTTATATTTTGTTACACAAATCACATCATCACTAGACAGGGGAGAGAGAGATAGAGATAGACAGAGAGACTGTGATATTGTGGATGTTTTTTGGTTGATAGAGATATTGAGAGGTTTGGTCACAACATATATCTCCCATTAGTAGTGATGTTATCCATAGAAAGTTTATTTCGCCGATGCAGTCATTGCACACTAATATACTGTTGTATTCAAAACCTTATGTGTATTTTTTCATTCATTTTGATCATAAAAGGTATGTTTCCTCCCAATTATCGATTGATATCAAAAGAGAGGGAAAGAGAGAAAAAATGAATGAACAGATTGTGTCTAAACTTTCATATATTGCAAACAACTATAACTTCTATTTTATTCATTAGTTTGCATTTTATTTAGCCATTGATTTGCATTCAGAGAAAAATACATATTCACTACTTTTCCTCCTTTGAATTAACAAATTCTTTGCGCGAAAAGCAATTATTTTTTATAAAGATATAATGTTTTAACACTAAAAATAAAATAAAAACTAAAGTTGTAAATTACTTACCAAAAAACCCGATGTATTATCTAATAGGCATCTGAATCTAACAGTAAAATTTCTTTCTAATAATTGGCAATTGTCTGTAAAAATTGGAAATGAAATGCATTAATATTTTTGTTGTTTTATTTTGCGATAATTTATTTTTCAAGAGAAAACTTATTATTTATAAGAATTATAAAATATTTGATTTTTTATAGAAAGTGACAAAAACCTTGTGATAAAACTTCTTGAAGCGATAGAGAGGATCGATCATTAGGGAGGTGTGAGTTCCACATCAAATGTCTTTGAAGCTCTTCCCTGTCCTCCGAGTGCACCAATTCGTAGACACTTTGATGACAGATATCAGACTAAAAGGAGATAAAAACAGAACCACAAAATTAGAAATAAAAATCATTTTTAGCAACAAAACTAAACAACAAAAAAGGAGACGTGATTTAAAAGGTGGAGAATTTACTTCTTTGCCCATAAATCTAGTGTTTAAAAGCAAATGAATTGAATTTATTATTAGCTATAATTCTGGGCAACACTTTGGGTATTCTGTCGCCTACCTATCCGTCTCTCTCTCTCTCTCTCTCTCTCTCTCTCTCTCTCTCTCTCTTTCTCTCTCTCCTTTCTTTCTTTCTGACTCTCTCCTCCTTTAATAAAAAATGAATGCATTTATACATTCATACGACTATTCGAGGGAACGATTCGAGAGGACAGGTGTTAATATTCTCTGAACAAAAAATATTTATCCCTCTCTGACTCCTCTCTCCTTTATATGGAGTATAATATTACGGAATATGAGATTCAATACAAACGGACAGCAAAAAAATCAAAAACATTTTATATGATAGAGCAGTGCTGACGCTCTCTCACAGCTAAACATAAATTAAATTTCATATTTTATGACAGATAAGTAGTGAAAATCGCTTTTGTATTGTCAGGTATTTAAGCCGATAGTCCTTAAAGGCAAACAACGCTATCATATTATTGATAGCATTTATTAAATACTCAGCCGTTTTAGCCTTCATTTGTATTTAAGAGCCCTGTTTTTGTGGAGAGCATTATAATTACCTTTTTAAATGTATTTAAACTAAAAAGTATTTTTACATAATAAACAGGACTCTAATTAACAATATGAGTGATTGCCTACACCTTTGCTAAGTATATCTCATGACATAATCGGACAATAATTCTGTCAAATATTTTTCGTATATTTAGAAATTCTTTTGGAAATTTATATTTCATTGGTTTATAGAAATTATTAATAAACTAAAATTATAAATCATAATTATTTTATACCATTTAATAAGATATGCATTAAAAAGAAATTTTATACAAAAATCTTTGCCCAATGTTAATATAATTTAAATGCAAATGCATTTCAATGGCAAATTGCAATCAATTATATGTGAGATTAATAAATTATGGCAATTAATTAGCGTATAATTTATGAAATATGGCATAAATATAATGATAAAAACTAAATGAATGAAAAACGCATACGGAAGTAATGACATAAAAAGACAATTTTTCATTCATGGTATTTATATTTTTGGAAACAATCAATGAAATTGTCAATTCATGGGTATTGTTATATTCGTTAATAACATACATAATAACGTATGAAATGCTTGGGAAAAATTAAAGTTATATTTGCTATAAACACAATGCATGTGTTAAACAGTAGTTATTCTGCATATAAATTGCTTAATACAAAAGGCGTGTAAATCGGATGCAAAAGTAAAATAAAAGTATATTTAAATGCGAGTTGAGTTTAATTGTCGTCAGTATTGTGCAAAATAGTAAACATATAATAAATAATATTATGTACATATATGTATTTTATGCAATTGTATACAATTTATAAAGCATTAAATCTTATTCAATAGATTTCTATGTATTTTAAGCGAAATGCAAAACAAATAAATTGAAAGACTGTCTGTAAATGTCTGTTGAAATTTCAAGGTTTGGAAAGAGAGAAAAAGGAGAGAAAACTTATTATTATGATTATTGTGTGAAATGAGAAATCCATGCATCGATTCCTACACAAGGATAACAATTAATTTATTTTCGCCTAATTTA
>CAJPIZ010003197.1:1222-12190 GCA_905368565.1 Medioppia subpectinata
AGAGAGAGAGAGAGAGAGAGAGAGAGAGAGAGAGAGAGAGAGAGATTAAATTTACCCCAAACAATTGATGACTAATTGAGCTCGTAAATGAAATAATTTGTATATGGTTGTTTGTTGCTTCTATAGCTAATTTATCAATTGTATTAATTTTTATTTCGTCCGGAATCGACATTAATGAATAGATACAGCCCGAAAAACATGTGCATATTATTGCACAAATGTATAACCATGTTACTATCAATAATCGCACATTCAAATATGTAATTTTAAACGTATTTATATCTTGATAGAATAATATTTTTATCAATGTCCATCCATTTGGATATTTTATTTTGTTATAAGTATAATTTATTTTTAACATTATATATAATAGTGCAAATGATGTAATTAACGATAGCCAAATGTAATTGTCAAATAATTTGAACATATTAAAATAACGATCGTAATAAGGTAGGGGTGCGTTGAATGTATACGAATCTATTAGGTAGGGATACGTAAAATTTACGGCTGCAAAGCGTTCATCAGTTAGAGTTATAGCATTTATGCCAATATCAGCTTGCTACAATTTAAATATTTAATTAATTTTATTTACCGACAAATTAGTTTATATGTAATCAATAATCGTTAATTATAAATAATTAATTAGATCATAACCTTGTTATAAACTCGTCCAACAATTCCGGTCCAATTATTATTTGTAGATTTGCTCCCAAAATCCATTTTGCAATCAATAATTTTATACGTAAAGTTGAGTACTTTTTGCGCCACCATTATTATGCTAACATCCAATCCATTGACACAATCCAGCTTGTTTAAACTTGTGTTAAACTTAAACCCTACATCAGGTAATGCCTTTAAATGCAAACAATTATTATGTTATCTGAGTTACATTGTAATATAAGAGACCCCTCATGGAAGATTAGTTATGCTGAATGAGCAGGGTCATTAAATATCAATAAATTCAATTCAATTTAATTTATTTCCTTTCCATCACTTACATTATTTGCTGCAATTATAATTTCGCCATTAATTTGCTTCATCGTGATGTTTATCAATATTACAAAATACAAAACACTTTGTAAATATAAGCTGGGGTTTAAAACTATTACTTATAAATGTAATATACACTATTGTATTACATAATAAAAAACTGAATATCTTATCAACGACATGTTATTATAATAATATAATAAACCTACATTTAATTTATTTACATTAAACATACATAATGGTTATTTTTGTATTAATAGAAATAAATATGTGTTGTATAATTAATTTAAAATAATAATGGTATTATTATGCAATAATATAATGTAATAAATAATGAATAGTAAATTATTAAGAAACTTATTTTAATATGCAAACAAAAGTATTAAACAAAAATAACAACAAAAACAAAAATTATAATAGCTAAAGTAAATTAGTATATGTAGAACTTTAATATTGATTGTATTTTATTTTGTTATATAATTATTATAAATTAATCAAATACAAAATTACACATTTTAATTGACACAAAGCTAATTTATAAATATGCATATTACTTTTATATGTAATATATTATTTTAACAATGATTATTGCAATATTCAATCATTAGTACAGTGAGGCCAACAATGTTACATATATGATAAAAATTGATCTTAATTTACCTAGCTTTAGAACACGCCAAGTATTATTGATTGATTCATATGGCAACATAGTTGGAAATTAATTCAATAAGGTATTAGTCTACTGCTAATCAAGTGATATAAATTAATAAGTAAAATTGTCATTTAAGTTTAAATTTCTAATCAAACTGACAATTTCAACTAGAGAAGTTGCACTGTAGTACATTTTAATAATTAAATTATTTAATTAATTTTCATTGTATTAATAAGTCTTTATGAGCTTTATATGATTATTAATAAATACATAACGCAATTTAATAACGCAACTTTATATTGATTTTTATTAATGTTCTTTATAAAACTCATAATTGTCATATTAAATAAATTGTGTTGTACAACAATCATCAATATAAAATACATGCAAAGTACAAATCTATGTATAGTTTAATTTTAATCAAATAAGTACCCAGTAAATAATGCAAAATTATAGTGAAAATAAACTACGCCTAGCCATAAATAATGTAATTAACAATATTATTTTTTAAAATTAAAATTTAAAGTTGATTATTTTAATTATTTACTTTTAGTTGCCTCATTATATGTTTCTTAAATACAATAATGATAAAAATGTTTACGAATTAAATGGCGGCAGAGATGTGCAGTTAATGCAGACAATTGCCAAATACCTGAATAAAAGCTATGATATTATATATTGTAATCAAGATTATGGTTACAAACCTATTGGCGGCAAATGGACCGGAACTGTAGGACAACTCGTTGAAAAGGTATTTGATGTCATATTTGTATTACTTTATATAAATATGTCATTGTACCAATATACATTTATTTATTGTAATGTTAATTTGAAAGTAACCTATTATGTTTATTTTGTTTGTATCCAGAAAGCTGACATTATTTTTAAATTAATAATGACAGATATAAGATATAATCATATTGAGTACACTAAACCTTATGAAATAAGTTACTTGTCTTTCACGTCTCCATTGCCGACGACAACCCATTTCCACAATTTGTTGCAACCCTTCGACAGTTATATTTGGCTCTCAATCCTAACCACACTCACACTATTAATGTCCATTTTATTTACAGCTAATACTATTTATAAAACCAATAATAAATACACGTTATGTTGGAATATATTTACTATTTATTTTAAGCAAAATATTTCTAAAATGATAAACAAATATCCAAATAACATTATTTATGTATTATGGATTATAATGATGGTTGTATTGCACGCCTCATATTCTGGCACAATATATTCGTTAATCACAGTTCCTGTGGAGCATAGGATTGAGACTATGGATCAATTGGTATACAATCAAGCTAATAATGGTCATAAACTTGTGCTAGATAAGAATACTATAATAAAACCTATGTTGGTACGTATTCCATAATAGTTTATGAGAACATGCATAGTTACATATACAGTATATATTAGTAATTATTCAAATTATTAAACTAATAGATTTCTTTGACCAGGATAAAATTAATTTCGAATTTGGCCAGAATGCATTTAATTATATTGAAACAGACGATAAATACTTATTATATATATTGCAACAAAAGACTAATAAATACTCTATTGTTCATGGTCGAGAATCTTTAAAATATACGTTATTGACAAACAATATAACTAATCATTATTTATCAAATAACCATGGTGATCATTACATGACAATGTTTCTAACATCAATTGGTCTACAAAAAGATTCGCCTTATTTAACGCCAATTAACAAACTGTATGTTTAAATTCATTTACATTCATTGTTTAGTTAATATTTGTTAATATAAATAATTATCTAGCCAATATAATATATAACAATACATTTTAATTACAGTCTTTCCCGTATAATCGAAGCAAATCTTGTAAATCTTGCAAATCTTGTATTGGTCGGACAAGTTTTATTTCAATATTAATATTAATACCAAGTTTGAAAATATATTTTATCCTAAATATTATAATATTGATTTAGAGACACTTCATTTTATATTTAACCAATGCTTCAATGCTATGATTATAGCAATATTTGTATTAATATCCGAACTGTTATATTATAATATTATTTTGGTATTAATGGTAACATTTATTTTCAGTTACGAGAATATAATTCATTAAAAGCAAAATTATAAATTATTAGTATAAGTAGTAAGAATGGGGGATATATTTTCTTATTTACATATTATGTCATAAGGAGAGGGGGTAGGGAGGGAGAGGTATAAAAAGTTAATGTCATTTGGGAATTTCTCTTTCAATTATTTAGTTTAAAAGTTTAACTTTTGCCATCAATTGAGGTATTGGTGCCTCTGATAGCTAAAGGCTATTAGAGGTCCACTTGTGAGTGAAAACTCGTTTTACGCCAAAACCAGTAAAAATAAAACAAATTTTTGTTCACAAAGAAATAAACTTTTGTTGAGAGCATACGTGTCATTTGTACACAATTTATAAATTGTAATCAATTGATTTAATTGTTTAAAATCAATTAATACGTGTAAACGTGTAATCAATTATTAAGTACAGCGAAACCTCCGACAGAAGTGGACAGCAGTCGTAATATCTGGCAAACATCATAACATCAGAAAAAAATAATAGGAAGTATTGTCTTATCATTTAATTAACTTTTTAATTACTACTGTATTGTGTTATTAATTGTAATTTCATTTAGTATTTACAACAACAAGAGTGCAAACATCTGTACTCTAGAAAAGAGGGACAAAAGTCTGAAAATAGGACCATAAAGTCGGTACAAAAACATTCTTCCCTGTATGTGATTATTGATTCAATCAATTACCTCAATATACATGTCTAAGCGATTGGTTTTTAAAACTTAATTCATATTTTAGAGACAACCAAAAGAAGAGATAACATTCGAGTCGTTGCGAAAGATAATTAACGAACCGATTAGTGCCAAACAGGACGAGAAGGAGATCAGGCGATTGCAAATCGTGGAACGTTTCAAAAACGCCTCCTTTCACGACCTCATCGCCTGATACGAGCGAAAGGTTTGACAAACCATTGAATACATGATATGTTTTGATTTGATTACTAACTCATGCGATAATTATATCTATCGAAATAAATAGTCAAACGATTTGCAACACAAATATTCCGCTTTACAGACAAACTACACCAGAAAATATGGCCGAAAAGTATGTCATGACATATTTTAATTTTATATAAATGGGTTAAAGTTATGAAATTTAAGTAAATGTATAAATTTGTGTAAAATAAGTGAAACATTTTTATAGAAAATAATCTTTAAACCGGTTTAAAAATAATTATAACATAATGTTAACAATTTAACTGTAAATATAACTATAAATGAGTGATAATAACAACACTGTTGGCGATATTCAACTCAATTGCGATGTGTTTGCGTTGAAAGTCATGTGATTTTTATCGATCGCTAACTAATTCTCTCTCTCTCTCTCTCTCTCTCTCTCTCTCTCTCTCTCTATAGAATAGAGGTGTATATAGAATAGAGGTATAAACACTGTCAATGCTATAAATGCTTGCCATAAAAGGCCACAAATTATTCGCGCATTTATTCAATGCATTTTCACTTAAATCTGAACACAAATGACGTCCAAAAAATGTTGGACTGGTATTTGATTTGGCCTTGAATAAGCATTTAATACACTATTGTTTTCAATTGCATTCAATTTATATTAAATTTATTGATTGATTATTGAGTTTTAATTACAATTTAATATAAATTCATAGCAAATAAGTAATTAATAATTTTTAATTATAATCTCTATCTCTATATATGAGTATTGTGCTTGTTTGCACGTTACAAACTGTAATTTTGTAAAAATAAAATAAAAATATACTTATTCGGAGATGAATATACAGCAATACCATATAGGACTCGTAAGGGTCCCGTGACATGCTATCTTGGATGATCGTCTCTAATTTTGTAATCTTATCCTTTTCTTCGGATATTTTGTAAATATTAATACAATGTCTCTTTCGATGAATAAAATCTTTTTCTCAAATTCTTTGTTGTTTGTCTCTTTCGAGAAGTCGTTTTGCAAACCAATCATTGATTTGAAGCGATTCCTGGCCTTCAGATACACAACGAGTTGTATAAACCGAACGCAAGTCCTGTCTTTAGCGGTGAGCGACAGTCCATCCGAGCGTCTCCAAAAATTGTTGTCTTCGGTCGTATTATTACAAGAATAGCACCGGAGTATCGATTGAATCAGTTTTACGGCCGGTTTCATCAATAGTGTCGTCCGTTTCTGGTTCTCCTCTATCCTGAGGGCTAATCTGTTGCCGAAGATATTGGCCGGAAGTCCGAAGAATATGATTCCCAAAGTGCCAAACTTGAAAACAACCAGTTTTCCGATCACTATTATTTATCGCTAAATCTCCGTACCTGTCATTCAATGCAAACACAATTATCACTACTTTTTCTTTTACTGCATTTATTGTCACAATTACTGACCTATTGGTAGAGAAAGCAGCAAATGTGAGCCAATGATTGTCTGTAATATTTCGAGATGTTCTCATTGTAATCTTTTTCGATCAAATAGATCCAGAATGAGGTGAATGTGCGTACAGTTACAGCGAATACCATCACTACATAGATCTGCTTCATCTGGATAAGTATGGTTTCGATCATGAGTTTCATCAATCGAAACAAGAGTCGATGCAATTGAAAGATTTGTGTCAATTTAATGAGACGTATGAATTGTCGCAAACCGTGTGTTTGGATCACACATTCATTGATACCGTAAGCCATAAACAGAAACACTACAAACACATCCACTCCTCTCATAAACAAGTTGTGTCTCAAATACGTTAGTCTTCCGGACAGTCTTTTGTATTCATGAACGCAATCTGCGGCCACCAGTCTGACCACAAACTCGATTGATATGATAACTTGAATATGAATTCAATGATTAGTTTTTTTGTTTATAGTATTTGCGGATTAATTGTCTTATAAAATACCGGCGAGAATGAAGTCGAGGATGACTTTTGCCAACTTTGTCCTGTTGTCGCCCCAATCCTTATCTGAATCGACCGCTTCGTCGAACACATTGAACGCAATGACAGACAAGAATATAAGAATTAAAATAATCTAGTGATAGATCTTTACTGTGCCAAGAGGTCTATGAAAAGAACAATAAATGCGGATCTTTTGATGAATTTGGTCTGAGGTCTGAGTTGATTGGCAGTAATGGTAGGACTCGTAAACATTGGAGTCTCTAACGATTCCCGGAATCAAGTGAAGTCTTTGTCTGCGAAGACTGATCTTTCGCGGCCATAAATGAGAATAACATTTATTGTTAACTATATTAAAATTTATTTTATGTTTCAATAGTAAACAAATCTGTTTCTGCAGCCAATCGGCCGTCAATGGGTTTGTCTGCCATTTGGAATAAGTTACTCCACTCTTGTGTTTAATCACTGAAAATAACGGAATCACTAGTACTTCCAATTCTTTGATGTTTTATGTGATTAAAATAAATTTTTTTAATAAGTAATTAAAGTGTTATTGTTTTTGACGCAAACCTTTGCTAAAAACAAATAAAAACATGATATTTGCTCAATACTAGCGATCGTGAAATGATAGCAACTCTTGTCTAACGTTAGTCTTATTTTTCAACCGAATCAGTTTAAGTGACTTTATTTTATTTATTCATACAATCAACAAAAAAATTATTTAATCACAAGTTTTTAATAAAAAATAATTTTAAGTCAGAAAACAAAATACCGGTCAAAAACTTATTGTAATCGTGGTTGGGATCCGATAATGTCTTATCAAATTTATAGTTACGCCACGCATCCGATGACAGACCCCTCTCGTAATCCGATTGAACGGTATTTATTTCCCAATCGGTCGCACTCTCTGTAAAGAGCGGCTCAATGAAGAACTGCGAGAATCTATTCATTAAATTAGATATTACTATAAATTTTATATTAGTAGTGTACTTATCTATTTAGTCCTAAACTGGATTTACTAATTCAGTTAGATTTAGCTGTCGGGAGAGCGCCGGGCAGTCGCGGCTCCAACAATTAAGCGGCCACTATCGGTAAATTGGTAAATATATTATGATAATTGACGGCCACGGATTCAATATGGCGGCCAAATACCACTAGTTGATATAAGCCGCAGGATATGTAAGGGGAAAGTGTTATTTATAAAGCATGATAAATTACTATATTGTATAAAAATGTAATTATTTTTTATGTAATGTAATGTATTAAATAAATTACCATTTAAATACAACAAAAAAATACAATTAAAAAATTGACTTAAATTAAATTGTTAATTATTAAATAAAATGAATTAAATTAACCTAGATTTTAACGCATTATTACATAATACATAAGATGTTTGCTATGAATCGCTTCCCTATAAATATGAACACAACTAAAACTGACATAACGAAAGTTAAATGCATTTGAAAGCGTACTCTATACTACACTACACGTCATACGCAACACACCGACCCGTTATACAAAACAACTAGTGCATAGAATATACAAAACTTGTACTACAACTATAATAAACTTCACCATATCCACCTGTATTACAGCACATTCCGGTCCACCAAGCCAACGGTGGCGCACGAAGCTACAAATATGTTATAATTTCTATCTCTCTCTCTACCAATTATTTTACATACAATACAACAGGGATTACATGTAAATACATATACTTAGAGTTAATTCACACAGTTAATGTTGGTCACAGTTAAGCCATTCGCCAAACACACCGTCTGTATTTAGTCCAATTGTTGTGATTTACTCTTTGTTTGCAACTATAATGTGATGTTTATTAAAACACTTTTACATAAAGTATTTATTACTTGTATATTGTTTTGCCGTTTCTGTTCGTCGCTCAACAATGACATGACATCCGGTGTGCCGACATAATTGGCTACAAATTGCCCGTTTTTGGCCATCAGTTTGCTCACGACATGCATTAGTCGGCTCTTACCGGGAAACCAATGGATCACAAAATTCGATACAATTAGCGATACCTTAGACTCTAATGCTTTCAACTCAGAACTCAAGTAACTTTTTAATAAGTAAAAACTCAGCTGTAAAAGACAGGTCAATTTTTAATAATGTGGGTTATATAATGTATAGCATATGTGTGTATATAAGGTCAATCGGAAAATAGTCATAGTCACATATAATCTTTATGTTCAAATGTTTGCCAAAATTTTTTGGTATATACCATTAAATAGATTTAAACGCTATTTCATACATACATTATATCTCATTCATTGTGAATATAAAAGTTTTAAAAATTATTTCAATAAGTGGTGATTTCATTACTTGTGTTGAAAAAGGCAACTAGTTTTTCTACCCTCAAGTATTATGTATGAAATCTTACTATTATTACTATTACACTGTTGTTCCTGTTTTCTATTCAACTTTATAAGATTGCAAATTGAGTACACATTTTGAGCACTCATTTTGCTAATCATTTTGCAATTGCCTTCATTTAGTGACTATTTCGTTGATATTATCGTCAAAACGAGTCAACGATGGCTACATTCACGCAACAAAGGGACGAGTTGAAGACGTGTCCATACAATCCTCAGCACAAAGTGGCGGCGAGACGTTTTCAGATTCATCTTGTTAAGTGTTCACAGAATCCGACAAATCCAAAACTGGCCAATTGTCCGTTCAACGCCTCACATAAAGTACCGCCCGAAAAGCTCCAGAAACACATTCACGAGTGTAGAGACAATCGGCAAGTGGTCCGAGCGATTGAGCAGAGCCCTAGCCGATAAGAGTCGCCCAACGCGGACGCTGTCACCAAACCTCACGCTTTGCCGAAGTCTGCCGATGATTGGGAGTCACATATCGACAAAACGAAGTCACAGAAGACGTTGATAATGCCCGGAATGTCTCTGAATTGGGGCCAAAGTTCTGCCGTCGATGACCACGACGAAAAGCTTTTCCGCGTCAAGTCCTTCGTTCAGGTCCAAGGGTTGAAGAAGTCAGACCGCAAAAAGTATTACAAAAAATTAGTCGACTCAAGTAAACTGAAGGCGATGGGCGATCAGGGATTGGAGCTTAAGGATGAGCACAGAGAGCCAAATACATCGTTAAATGCGACTTAAGGCTTACTCTTGTCGTCGTCGGCGGCGAAGACCGAAGAGGAAGACGAGTCGAAAGCCAGCCGTAAACCCATTCCGACGCGTCAGTGGTATTAATCAATAATTCAGAATTAATGGTCATTTAAAGATAATATTTCTAAAACATTATTAATAAAGCAATTATATAATAACTTATTTACTTTGTTATGCGATTAAAACTTTCATTAAGTTTTCAAAATTGAAAGCAATTTTGAAAAACAATTTCTATTGTATCATTTAATGTCGTAAAAATGTAAAATTACTTCTAACTATCAGTGGTGCTTGCCGTTCCCAATCGCTTGGCTTAGTGTTAGCAACGGAACTATTGGTGCTGTTGTTAACATTAGTAATGATATCTTGTTAAGCACTGGTAGGTGTAAAAACCAATATCAGTAGCGCTAATATACCGCCCACTTTTACAGCAAACATATTATGTAATTATTATTATTATGTAATGATTATTTGGTATATAATGAAGCTGAAAAAGTTTTTTTAATGCCATTCGGTTTTCAATGCCATTCGTGACATCAATCGTTGCCACTATTTTACTAATGATAATCTGATTTTTTGCATTCAATGTATTTATAAATTATATGCATATTTGTATAAAAATTAAATACAACATTTTTATATGACATCTAAGAGTATGGTTTTGTATCACAGATACACTGCATATGTATTTGACATTTGATATAATTAACAAAAAATATAATTTTTATTATTTTATTTTTATTATTACTTTTTCATAATTTATATAAACAAGAGTGAATTGAAAATTGGATATATTTTTGTCATTAATTTATATTTGCATTCATTTTGTTATCTAATTTCTTAATTTTGTTTCTATAGTAAACACTTGTTATAATAAACGTTAAGTCTTACCATAAGCTGTTTTATTGACTTGTATTAGGCATCTAATCATAAAATTTAATTAAATGTACTAGATTTATTTATATTAATACTTTTCTACTAAATACATTATAACTAGTAACTATTTATTCACTAATCTCACGGACAATATATTTAGAATAACGCTGTTTTGCGGATAAATTATTATTGATTTTTTTCATCATAAACTCTTATCAGTCATTCAATGACTTCTTTAATAACATATGTTTTAAAATTGTATTATTCACTCAAATGCGGATTGTCTGTATATATTGAAAATCAAAATCAATTTGATTTGTAAAGATTGTTAGGGAATATGCATCACTTGCAATCAAACTATTTATT
>CAJPIZ010003199.1:0-12186 GCA_905368565.1 Medioppia subpectinata
ATTAATGGCAATCCAGCGATTGACCGATCGTTTAGCAAAGGATATGTTACATATGTGGACAGAAATGCCGACACAATTAGTATTGGGTGTTTTATGTTTGGCAAATTTTGTGTCGATCCGAAGCATAAGTTTACCGGACACACATCGCCAACAGGGCCGGGCTATTCGGGTGCTCCGGCGGTCGACCGGTTCGGACACGTAGTGGGCGTTCATTTCATGGCAGCCTTCGAGTCCTGGCTTTTCATACCTTCCCCTTTGCTAAAAAGTATTGTGTTTTAATTATTATATTTAAAATATGCTTTAAAAGTGAATTTAATTGAATTTTATATAGATTTTATACAAAGAGGAATGAATTTTCCAGTGAATGAACGGTTAAGACTCAATACATTTAAAAGGGATAATTCGTTGGGAGTTATTGTTTATCCATTTAATCAAAAGAATCGGCAAATAGTTATGGATATCACAAAACAGATTATCGTTAATCGATTAAATAAAGGATTAATTGTTTGGCATTCATTTCATTGGATGAATGATATCTCAAATACAATGTATAACTATTTTGTTTTATTATTTGATATTTTAATCAGATTTCAATTTGATTAAAATTTGCATAATTTTATTAATTAGAGACACATTAGAGAGATTTGATATCATTTTAAAAGTCAATGAAATTGATGTCAATTCAGTCGAAGAATTAATGGCAGAACTAATGAAAGAGAGGAATGATTTGGAGATAAAATTATTAATAAAAAGACAAAATATGTTTATAACACTTAAAGTCAAAACTAATCAATTAAAATTGAATTTATGTTAAACTATCATTTCATTAAAATCGCGTGATTTATAAATAACATTACAATTTAATTATGAATTTGAAATAAATGAATACCACAACGAATATTGCAAATTATTTCCAATAAAATGTATAAATCAATGCTTTTATTGGCGAAGACTATTGCAAAGTACAGTAAATTTTGTAAATAGATTTATCAATGCATTTGTGAACAACATTTATATAATTATAGGAAACCAATTGTATTCACAACTCAATTATTTATTGGCAAATATATGGCAGAAAAGCACAGAAATCATTGCAAAATACGATCAAATGCCGTAAACACTAAATTAATACCACAATTATGGATAAGAAATGCATATCTGAGCGGTTATCACATGAGTGCTGAACAATTGTACAAAGAGTTATCACTAAATGTGGTACATGTTATCGTTTATACCAAAAGTGCACAAAACAAAAATAAACCGTGGAGTACGGGCACTGGCTTTCCCATTAATAATCGGGGATATTTTGTAACCAATACTCACGTGTGTCTGCATAGAAAAATGGTATCCATTCAACGGTATGTATTGAATAGTTTAGACAATTCTTTAAAGAAAGGCTCACTCGTGAACGTGGATGTGGTATATGTCGACCAACGCATCGATTTGGCACTAATTAGACTGAAATACGAAACCCAAACACCATTTCTTACAATCAGTCAAACGGACGCATCGATTGGCGAAGAAATTGTTACTGTCGGGAATCCACGGCTGAAACACTCGTTTACCGCAGGATTTGTTATACATCGAGAGAGAAGTGGCCAAACATCGAGTATCGGAGATTATAAATACTTTAGACCGTCAATTGATTCAAACAATTTGTTTATCGAGCACTCGATGCCAACGGCGCCGGGCTTTTCAGGAGCGCCGGCCGTCGACCGCACCGGACATGTAGTGGGCGTTCATTTCTGTAATAGAGAGGAGGGCTTCGGTTGTCTCACTTCTGGGTCTCAATTAAAAGGTCAATTGAGTTAATGTTAATTATTATATGACTTAATTATTAATTGAAGTTTTGTTTTAGAGTTTATTAATAGGGGAATTGAGTTTGAATTAAACGATAGAATAAAACTCAATACATATAAAAGGGATAATCTTTTGGGTGTTACTGTTTATCCAAATGATGCAAACAATCGTATAGTGATTAACGAAATAACCAATATATTTAAATTCCAAGCGTTAAATGTTGGTGTATTTGTTTGGCAATCATTTCATTGGATGAATGATAACCAAAATGCAAAGTATTTTGTTTATTATTAATATTATCGTGTATTTTAAATATGTAATAAAATGTGATTAACTTAATCTTAATCTTAATTCATATAATAGATTAGAGAGATTTGATCTCATATTAAAAGTGGGTCAAAATGAAGTGAATTCTGTCGAAGAGTTAATGACAGAACTGATGAATGAGAAGAATGTTTTGGACATAACATTATCTGTGAGAAGAAATAATAAGATTATTCCCATTGAAGTTAAAACGAAACAATTAAAAGTAAATTTATGCTAAATTATTATTACATAAAATTTAGTCCAAAATAATTAATAAAAAGGCGTTAAATTTAAAATAAAAGTATTGTCAGTATATTTCAAAATTATTAATTAACGTTTAAATTAATCAAAAAATATTTATTTGTTTTATCATTATCTCTAATAAAATGCATAAATCAATGTTTTTATCGACAAGAACTTACACAATGTATAATACATTTATCGATATAAAGCAATTAATAACGCATTTATTTAATTACAGTAAACCCATTGTTTTTGGTATCCATTTATTAATTGGTAGATATATAGCAGAAAGTTATAAAAATAAACACAAAATTCAATCAATTGCCACAAACACTAAACAAAGACCACAATTATTATTAAGAAATGCATATCTTAGCGATCATCACATGAGTGCGGATCAGTTGCACAAAGAGTTGACGCGACAAATAATTAAACTAACAATTGTCTGTCCAAATGCGAGTAACGGGAAGAATGTGCGCTGTTTTGGCACCGGCTTTGCCATCACTGACCATGGTTATTTTGTAACCAACGCTCACGTGGCTCAGGAGTATCCAGAGTTTTACGTTCAGCGGATGGTAATCAACCGCACGTCCGGTGATCTCAATCTAACCAAATACATGGCCGCCGATGTCTTATACGTGGATCAGGCCATCGATTTGGCGCTCATTAGACTAAAAGGCGATATGACTTACGTAACCATACCTTTCATTACGATCAGCGAAATGGATCCAGCGATTGGCGAAGAGGTGTTTACTATCGGTAATCCCACTCTTAACCACTCGTTTAGCGATGGATTAGTTATGCATCGGAAGAGAACTGGGAATACATTTTCCATCGGATTTGATAGATATTATAAANTTGATAGATATTATAAACCATCAGTTGATATAAATCAGTCGTTTATTGAGCACACAATAAGTACGGCTCCGGGTTTTTCGGGCTCAGCTGTGGTCAACAGATCCGGTCATTTAGTAGGCGTTCATTTTGCTAATAACGAGGAGGGATCCGGTTGTCTAATACCCCGATCATCTGTCATCGGTTTTGTTTTACATTTATCATTATATTTATTATTTGATTTAAATATACTTATTATTTGTATTAGACTTTATTAATAGAGGAATGGATTTTGAAGTGACAGAAAAGCTAAGACTAAATACATATAAAAGTGATAATCGGTTGGGAGTTATTGTCTGTCCATTTGATGACACCATTCGCCAAATTGTTGCCGAAATGTCATCAAAAATTATTTCTCATTCATTAATAAACAAAGGATTACTTGTTTGGCATTCGTTTCATTGGATGAACGATACCTCAAATTCAATGTATTGTGTTATTAATTTTTAACTTTTATTTATGGAAAATAATAATCTTATTTTTTATTTTGTTAATTAGTCACAGATTAGAGAGATTTGATGTAATAATAAGTGTCAATGAAATTGAAGTGAATTCTGTCGACAAATTAATGGCAGAACTAATGAAAGAGAGGAATGTTTTGGACATAACATTATCCGTGCGAAGAGATAATAAAATTACTCCCATTAAAGTCAAAGCAAATCAATTAAAAGTAAATCTATGTTAAAAATGTTTTTTTAAACAATTAGTGGTTAATTTTAATGAAACACTATTCAAATCGCATGATTTTAAAATGTCATTTATTATTAAATAAAATACTCATTATTTGAAATTTACAATTTAATAATTTCTAAATTTCTGTTTTAGTAAAAATCAATTGAAAAATAATGTATTTATTAAATAGTGTTTATTTAAAACAACTTCTTTGCAATAAATCAATGATTTTTGGCGTTCAACTAATTATTGGCAAATGTATGGCAGAAATGTATAAAAATCATTGCAAAATGGCATCGATTGTCACAAACACTAAACTAAGACCACATCTATGGTTACGAAATGCGTGTCTTAGCGACCATCACATGAGTGCGGATCAGCTGCACAACGAGTTATCGCGAAAGATAACCAAAATAATGGCCATTGGCTTAACACCAACCGGTGGTAAATACATCGCCAGCGATGGTATGAGTTTCCCAATCAACGCCCATGGTTATTTTGTGACCAATGTTCACGTGTGTCGACAACACAAAGAGGTATACGTCCAGTGGTTTCTAACCAATCGGACCGACAATAGCGTGTCGTTGACTAAAGTGGTTGCCGTGGATGTGGTATATGTGGATCCGGCCATTGATTTAGCGTTAATTCGTATGAAAGGCGTCGCCAAAGGCATACCATTCCTTCCCATCAGTCAAACTGGTGTTAATATTGGCGAAGATTTAGTGATTATCGGTAATCCGAAGATTAGCCACTCGTTTAGCCACGGATTAGCCGAGAATCGGGAGAGAACTGCCGATACGTTTAGCATAGGATATAATAGATATTATTTTTCGTTTATGGATCCAAACCTTTCACTCATTGAACACACCATTAGAGCGGCGCCGGGATTCTCGGGCGCACCGGTGGTCGACAGCACCGGACATGTAGTGGGCGTTCATTTCGCTGGTGTAGAGGCGACCGGATTTCTCATCCCTGGCATTCACTCATTGAACACACCATTAGAGCGGCGCCGGGATTCTCGGGCGCACCGGTGGTCGACAGCACCGGACATGTAGTGGGCGTTCATTTCGCTGGTGTAGAGGCGACCGGATTTCTCATCCCTGGCCCTCAGTTAACAGGTATTGTGTTTTGGTTTTTAATTATTATGTAATTTAAAAGTAAATTTTATTTCGTATTTAGAGTTTATTAATAGAGGAATGGCTTTTGAAATGAGAGAAAAGATAAGACTTAAGACATTTAAACGCAATAATCTGTTGGGAGTTATTGTCTATCCATTGGATGAAAATAAGCGACAAATTGTTTATGAAATCACCGGAAAAACTATTAAAAATCCACTAAATAAAGGATTACTTGTTTGGCATTCATTTCAATTAATGAAAGAAATCTCAAATGAATAGTATTTTGTTTATAATTTCATTATTTGTATAAACACTCGTTCTAATTACATTTAAATTTTGTTAATTAGCGATACGTTAGAGAGATTTGATGTCATATTAAAAGTGAGAGAAACTGAAGTCAATTCTGTGGAGGATTTGATGGCAGAAGTGATGAGAAAAAGGAAAGCATTGGATGTGATATTACTTGTGAGAAGGGGTGCTAAAGTTAGTCAAATGAAAGTCAAAACTAATTATTTAAAAGTAAATCTTTGTTAGAATAACATCAGTTAAAATAAAATTTATATTTGTCACAAACGCGTGCCACAAAGTGAAAATTGCTGGTATTATTAAGTGAATCAAACAAATAGCAGTTTATATTTGTAAATTATTATTACGAAATGTATAAATCAATGTTTTCAAAAGCAAGTGTGTCGGGTCGGGTGGCGCCCACAAAACTGCCCGTTTCGTAGTATTCAATGCATTCGCTTATATTTATGTTTACGGACATAAGTTTTACCAAATCTGCATATATTTGATATACGCTGGCAATGATTAGCCACAAAAATATATCCCATTTATCCGTCAATTTTCCCCAAATTTCTTGTGTCGGGAGAAGCGGTAGAAATCTCACTCCTATACCTGGATATGGCTATCATTGGTATATTCGCCGGCGGTATAGACGTGGTGTCGTCCGTATTGGTGGTCGAGATGTAGGGCAGCCATATGTACGGGCGCTAAAGTTCTCGCCGGCCGTGTCTTCATTGATAGCACCGCTAATTATGAAGACATTCCTCGCGCGACAAATGGCTGATTAACAGCACTCGCAGTCCGGGGCCACGCAATACGGTATGGTTGGACAGTACGGGTGATCCGATGGCCGAACCTCTGACCACAAACATCGCCATTAAATAGCTGTCGACAATCGGAAACCCAAACCCATTCATACATCGATACACACGAGCGATGAGTCCGTCAAATGATCGACAATTGAAACGAAAAACAGATGAAACACAACAAGTGATGCAAACGATGGATGAAAACCAATGAACGTATGAATGATTTCTCGGATCACATGATAAACACTGGCTTTTCAAACATTATGTCAACCGTTGGATGAAATCAATGACAGGGCATACGAATCAGATGGACATTACGTGTGAACAGACCATCAAATGCCAGATTTGGTTGAAAAAAGAGATAAAATTGACACAAAATATACAACAAGTGATGCAAACAATGGATGAATACAACGAAAACGTGAATCAATTGGTGAATAAGACGGCAAACCATGGATTAAGTAAAGACACAGACAATCGCTAAACGGGAGGAAAAACTTATAACAAAATACAACGAATAATAAATACAAAAATCAATACAAAAATCAATACAAAAAAATTATACAAAAAATATAACAAAAATCAATTCAAAAATTAATAAATAATTGGTTTAACAATAATATAATAAGTTGTTTGAGATGTGGTATCGATAGTTGGGTGGTCTTCATCGTCCTGTTCAGGGATCACATCCAATGCATCCACTTTTTTGTGACTCTTTAGTGGTGTTGACCTCAAACTCTGTATTTCTTCGTTAGATTCAATTGTCTTCAGTCTAGCGATGACTTGAATTCAGACAACTGTTCAAATAAGTCGAGTCTTCTGTCCATTACTATTGTCTTGAAATATTGGACATGAGGGAAATTGATGCGAAAATTTCTCTTCCTTGACTTTGAAAGCTTATAACTTTTTAAAAAATTGTATGAACCAATTCAATTAAACTCTATTCAATACTTCAATATAATAGCTTCAATTATATGCCATACAATTAATATATTTATATCAAGAAGTAGTGTTGCCAGATGATACAAACCATATGGAACACACCAAAATATTTACTCAAAAGAGAGAGAGAGAGAGAGAGAGAGAGAGAGAGAGAGAGATCTTATAATTATTAATTTATGCCATCAGATTAGCTTGGATAGATTAAATTTATAGGCAAATTTGGTTTTATTTAAAATATAAAATTATGTCATTTAAAATAAATTAAAATTTGATAAATTGTATTTGTCCTGGATAATAAGGCCATTTTCAAAGTATACCTAAGATACTATGAAATATAGGAAATTATTTAGAATTAATTACACAATTATTGGACATGAGGGAAATTGATGCGAAAATTTCTCTTCCTTGACTTTAAAAGCTTATAACTTTTTAAAAAATTGTATGAACCAATTCATTTAAACTCTATTCAATACTTCAATATAATTGCTTCAATTATATGCCATACAATTAATATATTTATATCAAGAAGTAGTGTTGCCAGATGATACAAACCATATGGAACACACCAAAATATTTACTCAATTTGAATTTTAGCATCAAATGACTACTTAATAGCATATTCTAAACAATATTAGAGGCGAATGCGATACATTGGCTATCAATCTATTCAGTGAATTGTTTAAAATTCTAAAATTTAAATGTTATGACCTCCAAGTTAGCGCCCGATTGAGTCCAGCCCGACATGTAAACAATCATGTGCCAGAAGACTAGGTTGAGTCCGATCACAGACTTTCAAATATGGAATTGTTGGTTAACTAAGGCTTAACAAAGCCAACCACTTATGACCAATTAAAAGGGATCAGGAAAGAATCCCAAAACAATCATGTGCCAGAAGACTAGGTTGAGTCCGATCACAGACTTTCAAATATGGAATTGTTGGTTAACTAAGGCTTAACAAAGCCAACCACTTATGACCAATTAAAAGGGATCAGGAAAGAATCCTGAGCAAATATTCGGGAATATGCCCAAAATATGGCTATTTTGGCCTATTTTTTTGGTCACATATTTTTAAAATCACCTTAAAAAAGTTATATAGTTTTGGGCGAATATTTCTTTAATATTGATTAGAACCATCAGTTATTGCTCTATAAGATTGGCTATTATATCAGACTCTGCATTTGTGTCTTAGTGGTAAAAATGTCAAAACAAAAGTGGTGGTCAAAATATACCTCACTTACTTCTTTGACTCTCAGAGCAGCCATTTTTATTCGGAAGATATTGAATATCTCTTAATATTAAGGTCAATAGTTGACAAAAACGATGGCCGATATATAATCTGAATTACAATTTTAGTTATTAATAAAAAAAAATTTTCATTTTACTCTGAGATTTTCTCATCAATTTCCCTCATAGCCAATAGTTTGCCTCTAATTTGTCATCAAAAATACCAATTCTCTGACAATTGGATCCTTTAAACAAAATAAAAGTTAATGTTTGGTCTCAGAAACAAAGTCATTGTTCACTCACTTTTCAATCCATAACTGGTTGTCATCTGAATAGCCCTCTCATCGCAGGTAATCATTACTGCCGCCGATGTTATGGCCAGTTGTGCCCACTGTATGGATGCATTCGCAAACCCCAGCCAATCACGTGCGGAGTCTATAGCTTACTAACCAGTGTCTTCGGCATAAACCACACGACACGTGATGGCCAGTCATCTACAAGTGTTGCCAACAGTACCAACTAATCCATCTATTAATTCAATGCTTTTTATAGTCGACTGAAACCGGTGTTCAGTATATTGTTTAGCGACGGATTCGATGCTAAGCCAACGGCCGGTCGGTTTGTCTTGTGTTCGCATTGTGTCCACCATTTAATCATTATCTGAATCAATAAATATTATGAAGAAATATAAATAATTAAAACATGGATTAAGTCTCGAAACACAACACATACTCATCGCAAGTGTTGTCCAAAAAATTGGTTGTGTCGGCACTGGAAGTGGTGGTGATTGTCCAGAAGGGTTGGCAACTTGTATAGCATTTGGACAGTTGTTGGCAGTCATCTGTGGGCTATCATCGACTGGTATCAAAAACCCGGGGCTAAGAGTTGGCGGTAGTTCTCTGGTGTCCACACAGTCTGGCCATTATTGTCGTTCCCGAATCTCTTCGTGCATTTCAATTGTTTTCAGTCCAGTATCTGATGGCAAGTCTATCGATGACTTGAATTCATACAACTGTTCAAATTGTTTGAGTCTTCTCTCCATTATAATTGTCTTGAAATGGTTTTCCTCTAAGTTGTCATCAAATTTAATACCAATGCTCTGACCATTGGATCCTTAAAATGCAAATAAGTTAAACATTTGATCTCAAAGACAAAGTCATTGTTAACTCACTTCTCAATCCATAATTGGCTGTCATCTCAATAGCCCTCTCATCGCAGGTAAGCATAACTGCCGCCGATGTTATGGCCAGTGATGGCCACTGTATGGCCGCACTGGCAAACCCCAGCCAATTGATATACCCCTTACACTCGCTCACACGTGACCCTCGAGGCGGTGCACACGAAGGCGGCGGTACCCATAGTTGTCGATCCGGCGGCCCATTGACCAAGATTGGTTGGTACGGCCGGAGTCGCTAATGGACGCGACAACCCGTCTCCCGCAGGATCACCACGCAATGCACAAACACCCGTCGGGTCAAGTGGTCACTCATGTGTGGCCGCACTCGTAAACCCCCAGCCAATCACGTGAAGAGTCCATAGCCTACTACCCCATCTAGATCAGAACTAGCACGTAGGCCTCGGATTAACCACAACACGTGATGGCCAGTGATCCACAAGTGTTGCCAACAGTTGGCCCACTAATCAATCCTTTAATTCAGTACTTTTTGATAAATGACTGAAACCGGTGTCCAGTATATTGTTTAGCGACGGATCCGACCGACTGTCGGCCCGTCCTTTACATCCAATGATGTCTTCGGCGGTGTTTTGTGCGGTTCTAACCGTCGGATCCTTTAAAATCAAAAACATTAAACACTTGGTCTCAAAGACAAAGTCATGGTTTAAGTTCACTTCAAAGTGAATACTCTTGAGATTTTAATCATAGGATAGGTTAAAACAGAAATCACTTACACTTACAGCGGTTCCATCGGTGATATCAACCGTGCGCTCAAACCCTGTCCGACCAATTGATGCCATAACTGACTGTCTCATCAGATAATCGATGTCCCGATGACTGGTATTCTCGTGAATACGACTTTTGGCTCACATTTTGTGACTATTTTTTGTCTCAATTCAGAGATCAAACGACAAAAACCAATTATAAGTGTTTAATAAGTAATTTATGATTCATTTGGAAAATACTATTTTAGTCACTAAATCATATATTGCACACAAATCCTGTTATACATATCAATCAGCAACTAATATAAATGATCATGATCTATTACTTTAAACGAGTCATGTTATTCAGGGGCATGTATTTAATTTTTCCTAATTTATAATGGTTATATATTTATTTTATTTACCATATATGGTATACTCATCATTTTATCGTATGCTTTTAATGTTTAAAATTTAAACTTTAAATCATGGTTAACGTTTAGTATAGCATAAATGTCTCTGATATAATAAATATTTAATTAACATTTATAAAATATTCTCCATTAATTTTCAGGGAACATTAATAAATTATATTTTCCATTATATTTATTACTAACTTTTTATATAAGTATTTAAATCGTTATAATTTTATGTTATAATTTTGTACTTTTATATTATAAAATTTATAATAAAGTTTATTTTATTATTAATATATTAAAATTTTTAACACAAATTAATTAATGCCAATACATAATCAATATTAATTAGAATTAAATTCATCGATGGTTTTTATCAATGGTATCTAAAATCCAGTCGATATGTATTTAAAACTCATAAATTTAAAAATAAGTTAAAATAAATCAATTAAAACAAAATTTAATACAAATCACATGATTTTAAAATATTAAATTAAGATTATTATAATATTTATTAAATATTCAACTTTGTCAATCAGCATATCCAACTTATTTATGAAATTGCCGTATATTTTCCCATTGAATGTAGGAATTGCTATATTTGTTAGCAGTTATTTCAATGGAAGAAAGAGATTTTAAATATTGTATTTTTATTATCCATTTATTATTAGTTAATTATAACTAATTTGAAATTTATTTTATTAATAAGCGATATATTATAGAGATTTGATATCATTTTAAAAGTTAGTAAAACTGAAGTCAATTTTGTTAAGGATTTGATGGCAGAAGAAGTGAAACATTTGATGACAAAAATGTTGGGCATATCTCGTGAACAAACTTTTATATTTGTTTACTAATAAAACTATTAAATTAAAACTTAATTCAAAAAACATTGAGATAATGGAGAGACCAAAACCAGAGCCCAACAAATAAAACACATCAAAAATTGTGTTAAATGTAATGACTTTAAAATCAATTCTCATTTGTTTGTCGGAATCAAAGAGTGTCTCAATTTGTGATCTATGATAGAGTAGTATATCTTTAATCCACTTCCCATACAATCCTGACTCTCGACTTCTTTTAATACTAAAACATTTGACAAATCATTGAATCAAACAAAATATAATTACAAATAAGTTTAAATAAAATAATTCCAAACTAACCCATGATTTAAACCGGACTTAAGCCACGGTTCGGACGAATTTTTAAATGCCAGGAAATATGGTTCCAAACCTCCGGTTTCATCGGAGATGTGAAACAAAGTTTTGAATTCATGTCGAAATTCGTTGTGATAATTACCGCTGAAAGTCATTATAACAAAAGCTATGACCAGTTTTGGGTTTATAAAGGCCAGAGAGCCGTTCATCAGTCCCGACCACATCTCCTCTTTAAATCTCATGTCGTAAAAGTTTTTGTGATTTATGAGCACAAATTTTTTATCAATTACCATGGTCGGATTTGTTTCCATCGCGTCCAATACTATGGCGCTGTCCTCACGCACCACAATCTTAATGTCTTTGTGTCTCATTATCTGATCCAATGAGTCGTATCTAATCACTGGCACCGCTCTTACCATATAATTCAATAGACATGCCTTAA
>CAJPIZ010003200.1:0-12182 GCA_905368565.1 Medioppia subpectinata
TATGAGAGACGAACCACTCGAAGGCCAACCACTCGATGGCCAACCAATCGATGCGTTGAAATATTATCGGCGATTAAAACGATTGCATTTAACACTCGATCCGGTGTTCGGCCAGAGATTACTGGAACCGCTGAAACTCTGCCACCGATTAACGCATTTAACACTTTGTTTACACACGAAGAATGATAAGACATCTGTCGATCAATTGCTGGACAATAATTGCGGTCATTATTGGCCGCGACTTCAATACCTATACATTAGGTTCAATGAGTTCGGCGGCCAGTGTTTGGATCACATCCCGAGACTACCGGCGCTGCAAACGCTTGTCTTTCACTGCCGTCAAGACATTGGTCTCAATGATAATGAATACTCGGATCTGTTGTCCAGAAGTCCGAAACTAAAGTGCATTCAAATCACTGAAAACTTTAACAGAAAAATCTTTTGTCGCAGAAATAGTTTAATTGTTTAATAATTTTATACAAAATAAATGTTTTATTTTTAAATAAATATGAATGCAATTGAAATACGATTAATACAGTTATTAATTATTAAACACTCATTGAAAGTGTGGGCAAAAAGTGATACAAAATGTCATAAAAATATTTGCGAAGAGATGTCAGTCTTGTTGTCAGTCTTTGTGTTGGCTTTGAATTCAATGCAAATATTATCACATGTTTTGCAGTGAATAACAAAAACACATTTCATTCAAAGAATCACTTCATTTGATCCCAAGTTGTTGTATCTTAGATACGGCCCAACAGTTGACACAAATGATGGCATTACACGAGATCAGAGATGACGGCAACGAAGACAACATTCAACACGTATTTCACAAACAATTTACTGTTTATTGAATTTTCATTGTTTTTGTCTCGCATTTCAGCCAATGATTTACGCGATGAACTCAATGGACAGATTCGGTGATGTCGTGTGTGGACTCATATTATCTTATCTCTCACTTGAAGACAGATTTCGTTACGAATGTGTGTCCAAACAGTTCCAGAGGACAGTCTTCGGGAGTGTTGTCGGCATTACTATTGATGACAAACTTATGCGTAAAGTAACGACACAAACGTTGGCTACAATCGCCACAAAGTGTCCAAACATTGAGACCATTGACTGTCGAGGAATAAAGGAATATAAAGAACGCATTCCCGAAGTATTGCATACACTTCGAGACAATTGCCAGCATTTGGGGCAAATTTATTGCGGTTTGTGGCCAAACATTGAGCAAACTTTGGCCCCATTGGGACCACTGGTCACCCGAATCGGTGCCGTCGGGTCGGATGGTCTGCGCGAAGCTCTCACACAATGCGACCAATTGTCACATTTGGCGGTCACTAAAATTGAAGACGTGTTTGACATCGACCTCACCGGCGCGTTGCCCGATATACTACTGGCCAAACATTTGCAGTCACTCGAGTTGTCCTTCCATTCAGACATCTCAGACTATATTGAAGACCATTATAATCATCTACACTGGTCTGCATTCGTGGCCGAGAATCAGTCGCTCCAGAGTCTGGCCGTAAAGAGTTGTTGGTTCAGTTATACCGAGAGTATGACCAAAATGTGCGGCCAATTGTCACGATTACCGCAATTACGGGAACTGACACTCGGTTTTACGTTATCTGTCGGCCAGTCGTCAGTTTTGGCCGACTCTTTGCGCGCGATTGGCGTGAATTGCGAACAATTGAAACGATTGTCACTCGAGTTGTCCGCAGATTACAGAGATTCCGCCGCAACCACACCGAAGATATCGTTGCATTCGTTGGCATATTATCGCCGATTAAAGCGACTCAAATTGAAGGTCTTGTTAACCATCGATAACCGTCTGTTGGATCCGTTGAAACACTGCAAGAGATTAACGCATTTAGAGCTCTATTTATGGCGTATGAAAGCAAATGTGTTGAAAAATTTGCACATAAAGTGTCCGCGACTTTAATACCTATCCATTGGAGCTCATGATATGACTGCCGAGTGTTTGTCTCACATCTCAAGACTACCGGCGCTTAAGATGCTTGTCATCCGGAGTAACCGCTCTATTACTCGTGATCTTGTATCTTATGATTACTCGCATCTGTTGTCCATAACTCCCAGACTTAAAGTCATTGAAATCCGTGCCAACAACTACTCGAAGCATTATTGTCGTCAAAATTAATTAAATGTTTAATGATTTTTATAATTAATTTAATTTAACTGTATTTTCACAAATTAAATTAAATTAATTACATTACATTGAGATGTTGATTGTAATCTCATAGTATATACTAATATTAATTTTTATACACAAATGATTGTATTTTAATAATGTTTATTAAAAATGTTATTTTATTTCAAATGAAAGATTTATACATTTTATTTTCAAACAGCCTAGGTACTTAATTTTTCATAAATAAATCATTCGGGTTATCGTTTGAAGTACTGGACGGCCAGATGTCCGCAGCTGTGAACCAGTGTTTGCGTACAATTGGTAATTATGTGAATTACATTGAAATATCTTAAGAGAAACCACTCAATCATTGCCACCGATTATCACAATTACAGATCAACTCTTTTTACGACGTCTTTGACAGCACTTTCGGCCGATTATTGGCGAAAAATTTATATAAATATATAATTAATTACTTCTCGAGTGATAATAAGGAACTGTTGTCTGCATTTGTGGCACACAATCAGTGCCTCAAAAGTAAATTTAATTGTATTTTAATGTAAAACAAAAATATCAAAAATTTTATGTGAAATAAATATTTTGTGGACAAGAATTGCATTTTGAAAATTGTGATCAAAACATATATTAATTGATTGTTAAGTATTTAAATACAATTAAACACTCATTGAAAGTGTGGGCAAAAAGTTGTGACAAAAAGTTATACTTAACGTAATGTATGCCTGTATTGAGTGGTGTGTTATGTATAGGGATGTTAGTAGTGAAATTTAGGGAATCTTTAGACCTAAATTTAGCCTAAAATTTAGGGAATATTTAGGGTCCTGCTGAATCTTTAGGCTAAACTTTCACCCACTCTATATTAGCGACATCTTTGTTGCACATATTTACTAGATAAATGACTAATTTTTGTAATTTATGTTAAATTAACAATTATTACAAACAAATAATATATTTAAATACTAATAAAAGAGTTTTATTTGCCGTAAACTTATCATTATTTTGTAATAGCGAATTTTAGAATAAACATTTAAAGTAAAATATTCTTAGAATACATAACAGAATTTTCAAGAATTAGGAAGAATTTTTACTAAATTTTAAACAATTCAAAAACTATTTAACTTTTCCAAATTATTTTAAATGATAAATCTTCCATTTAATATGCTGATTATATATTTCAGCTAATTAAAACTATTTAACTAAAAAACATATGAAAATTTCACATTTCTGTGAAAATTTAGGCTAAAGTTTCAAAATTTAGCCTAAATGAAAGATTCATTTGAATATTTCACTGAAATTTTCATCCCTAGTTATGTATGGCTATATAGACGTAGTTTTAGACCCAATCGATATCAATATTATATATAGTATTCATAGAAATTGTGTTATTATTAATAGTATTAAAACTTCGATACCTTTTGAACGCCTTTTCAGCGCAAATGTTATGTAATTTTGCTTTTGTTTACAATTCATAACAAAAATACTATTCATTCAAACAATCACTTCATTTGATCCCAAGATATGGCACAACAGATGAAACATTTGAAGACATCACTCGAGACCACAGATGATGGCGGAGACGAAGACACACAACAGGTATTTGATAAACAATTGACTATTTATTGAGTTAATTGTTTTTGTCTTACATTTTAGCCAATGATTTACGCGAAGAACTCAATGGACAGATTCGGTGATGACATGTGTGCACTCATATTATCCTATCTCTCACTCGAAGATCGTTTTCAATGCGAATGTGTGTCCAAACAGTTCCAGAGGACAGTCTTCGGGAGTGTTGTGGACATCACTCTTAGCGATAGATTTATAAAGAGTTTAGTGAATGAGAAGAGAATTGACAATCAGTTTGCGATTTGCATTGAAATAGTGGTCACAATTGACACCAAAATATGGGCCACAATTGCCATTAAGTGTCCAAACATTGAGACCATTGACTTCAGAAGAATGTCCATTGAATGCGAAGAACACATTCCAGAAGTGTTGCGATTATTTCGAGACAATTGTCTTAATTTGCGAGAAGTTTACTGTTCTTTAGGGGAAAATACGGCACAATTGTATCAACAGTTCGGACCACTGGTCACACGAATCGGTAGTATTTTGTGTAAACACTAACCAAATCTCTAACCACTGATTGTTTGCAATAAGTTGTCAGACATTGTCGTTGACATCACTTCCGGACAACTATTGGCCCACAATTTGAAGACATTTGCGTTGAAATACTATTACACCGAAGACAGCGAACTATTCACTGCATTCGTGGCACACAATCAGTGTCTCAAAAGTCTAGACATAAAATATATTTACGGCGATCTGAACGCTACTCTCCCCGAACTGGCCGTACAATTGTCACGATTAACACAATTACGGCAATTGAGACTCGCATTGGATCTAATGCATGACGACAACTCTGTGCACGACTCGTTGCGTACAATTGGTGTTCATTGCAAACAATTGCAACGATTGTCACTCGAGTTTGGCAGCGAAATACCCGCTGTTAATGTCGAAGCATTGGATTCATTGCGATATTATTGCCGATTAAAACGATTGCGTTTAACAATAGATGCGGACATCGATGAGAAAATGTTGGAACCGTTGCGTCACTGCAAGAGATTAACGCATTTAGAGTTGGATTTAACACAATTGACAACAAATGCAAATGTGTTCACAAACTATGTTAAAAATTGTCCGCGACTTCAATACCTATCCATTTGTGACTTCTATAGCATTACAGACACCGAGTGTTTGTCTCGCATCTCAAGACTACCGGCGCTGCAAACGCTTGTCATTGACTGCCAGCATAACATTGATCTCAAAGATAATGATTTCTCGGATCTGTTGACCAAAAGTGCAAAACTAAAGTCAATTGAAATCATTGAAAACTTCATCTCAAAATACTTTTACCGCAAAATTGTTTAAATGTTTAATATTATTAAAAATAATTGAATTTTCTAAATAACTATTAACACAATTAAAGCGCTGATTAATGCAATTATTTCTACTTATTTTTGTTATGGAAATTATGTAGTTTTGCTTCACTTAATAATAATTAAAATGTAACCAATGCTACGATAAATGAAACAATTACTTATAATATAAAATATAAATAATATAACGATTAAATATTTTTAAATATTTGTTACATTTGTGATTTTTGGTGCCATTGATCCCACACTCGAGACATCATTGGCTTCGTTGAGTTCTTACTCACGATTAAGACCATTGCGTTTAGCTATAAGTGTGGCCATCGATGACCGGCTGTTGGAACCGTTGAGACACTGCAAGAGATTAACGCATTTAGAGCTCTGTTTACGCAAAATGAAAGCAAATGTGTTGAAAGATTTGCACATAAATTGTCCGCGACTTCAATACCTGTACATTAGATCCAATGCAAAGACCGGCGAGTGTTTGTCTCACATCTCAAGACTACTGGCGCTGCAAATGCTTGTCATTGAGAGCGAAGACTGTGGCGACGACTCCGACGACTCTGAAAGCTGTGGCGAAGAATCTAATGATCTCTCGGATAATGATTTCAATGATCTGTTGTCCAGAAGTCCTAAACTAAAGAACATTGCAGTCATTGAAAACAATGAGAAAAAGTTTTATTCAAAGCAAAAATGTGGAAATAATTAGTGTTTTATTATTAAAGTAATTAATTATTATTAAATTTATTAAATAATGTCTGAATTTTCCGTTCATTTAATATATTACTTGTATTTAATGCTTATTTTGTGCCAATTATGTGATTTAAAAATTTAATAAAAATGAAATAAGTTATATTAATTGCAATTAATGTCATTTAAAAAAATTAAATATTTATAATTATATTTTTTAAACCATGCGTTCATTTCATACATGATTTTGTGCACTATTTTTATCGAGAATTTATTAATTGTAATTTTGATATAAAAAATCTCTGTTTTAAAAAACACTTTCATTTGAAATAAATATAATTATTTAAAACCCAATTAAAAACTTATTAAAAGTGTTACAAAAAGTACTGAAAATATGTGTCAATAGATGTCTCACTCGTTGTCAACACTTTGTGTTGGCTTTGAATTCAATGCAAATATTATCACATTTTTCACAACAAAAACACAATTCATTCAAACAATCACTTCATTTGATCCCAAGATATGGCACAACAGATGAAACGCAAGAAGACATCACTCGAGACCACAGATGACGGCAATGAAGGCGAAGACACACAACAGGTATTAATAAACAAATGACTATTTATTGAGTTAATTGTTTTTGTCTCACATTTTAGCCTAAGATTTACGCGAAGAACTCTTTGGACAGATTCGGTGATGACTTGTATGAAGTATTGTTGTCTCATCTCTTACTTGAAGACCGATTCCGTTGCGAATGTGTATCCAAACAGTTCCAGAGGACAGTCTTCGGGAGTGTTGTGGACATCACTCTTAGCGATGACTTTATACAGAAATTACTGAATGCGAAGAGAAGTGACGTTCAAATGTTGGCCACAATTGCCATAAAGTGTGTAAACATTGAGTGCATTGACTGCCGAGGAATACGCATTATATATGACGAACACATTCCCGAAGTGTTGAACACATTTCGAGACAATTGCCGGCATTTAAGAGAAATCTATTGTGATTTGACGCCAAATAATGCGCAAACAATGCCATCGTTTGGACCACTGGTCACACGAATCGGTGGTATTAACTGCTATGAAGACAGTGAAGCGCTCACTCATTGCCACCGATTGTCACAATTAAGTATCAAATCATTTCACGACATCACAGACTATACAAACGATACACTGTTTGGCAATAATTTGTATAAATTGGTGTTGAGATCGCATTCAGGCTTATTTAACCGCCGATTGTCTGCATTCGTGCCACAGAATCAATCGCTCCAGAGTTTGGTCTTAATATCATCTTATTTTGAAGATTCTGTGGCTTTGACCGAAATGTGTGTCCAATTGTCACGATTACCACAATTACGGGAACTGACACTCGGTTTGGTATCGGGTCTACCGAACGGTCCCAACTCTTTAGTGGTGAACCAGTGTTTGCGTACAATTGGTGTGAATTGTAAACAATTGCAACGATTATCAGTGAAATTGAATTCACGTCTCATCGAGAATGGTGTCGACCCCTTACTCCCGACATCATTGGATTCGTTCAGATTTTATTCACGATTAAAGCGATTAGATTTAAGGCTATCGGCGGCCGTCGATGACCGGCTGTTGGATCCGTTGCGACACTGCAAGAGATTAACGCATTTAGAGCTGTGTTTACTGCAAATGACAGCAAATGTGTTGAAAGATATGCACATTAAGTGTCCGCGACTTCAATACCTAGTCATTCATGGCTTTCATAACACGATAGACACCGAGTTTTTGTCTCACATCTCAAGACTACCGGCGCTGCAAATGCTTGTCATTGAATACAATGGCATCGACCGCCTCTCAGATAATGATTTCTGGGATCAGTTGCGCAAAAGTCCTAAACTAAAGGACATTGAAATGCGTTCAAGAAATGGCTCAAAGTTTTATTCAAAGTAAAATGTGTTAAATGTTTAATACAATTAAATTACCTCTAATTTGATTTGGATTTTTTTTGTTAAGCATTTATTTGGATATTATATTCAATACAATATTTTCATAACATTTAAAACTCTTTGTTTTAATTGCATTTAATTAATACATTCATTAATTAATTATTATTTTTCGTAAATTCCTTGTATAATAAATTTGCATAAACTTTATATTACTCAATATGTTTTTATTAATTTAATTAATTATAATTAAATTTAATAATAATCTAAAATCCAATTAAAGTTTAATTAAACACTTATTGAAAGTGTGGTTAAAAAGTGATACAAAATGTTATAAAAATATTTGTGAAGAGATGTCAGTCTTGTTGTCAGTCTTTGTGTTGTTTTCATTGAATGCAAATGTTATGACGTTTTGAGCACAAAAACACAATTCATTCAAACAATCACTTCATTTGATCCCAAGATATGGCACAACAGATGAAACACTTGAAGACATCACTCGAGACCTCAGATGAAGAGGGCGGAGACATTCAACAGGTATTCAATAAACAATTGTCTGTTTATTGAGTTTTAATAGTTTTTGTCTCACATTTAGCCACAAATTTACGCGAAGAACTCAATGGACAGATTCGGTGATGACTTGTGTGCACTTCTCTTGTCTTACCTCCCATTCAAAGACCGATTCCGTTGCGAATGTGTGTCCAAACAGTTCCAGAGAACTGTCTTCGGGAGTGTTGTCCACGTCATACTTCACAAAGCATTCATTTCATTTGACACTCAATTGTTGGCCACAATCGCCAAAAAGTGTCCGAATATTCAGACCATTGAATGTCGAGTAATAGGAAACAAATACGAAGAACTGATTCCCGAATTGTTGTCCATATTTCGAGACAATTGCCGACATTTGCGGCACATTTACTGCAATTTACGTGAAAACAGCGACCAATTGTGCCTTCCGTTCGGACCACTTGTCACACAAGTCGGTAGCGTTTCGTTTGACAACAAACGCTCACTCATTCTTTGCCACCGATTGTCTCATTTAGTGATTCACTCGCTGTACGACGCCTTCGACTACTTTCCCGGACGACAATTAGTGGCCAAAAATTTGCAGAGTTTAGCGTTTTATAACTTTAGCGGCCACAGCAATGACCAGTTGTCCGCATTAGTGGCCGGCAATCAGTCCATTAGATGTCTTAAATTAGTGAATAGATTGCAGTCGAGACTCACTCCCGAGACACTGACCGAAATGTGCGGCCAATTGTCACGATTAACACAATTACGGCGATTGACACTCGAGTTAAGGCTGAACGACAACGAGAACTCTCTGAACAACTCTTTGCGGACAATCGGTGAAAAGTGTTGGCGATTACAGCGATTGACTCTCGAGTTGTTTATGAGAGACGAACCACTCGAAGGCCAACCACTCGAAGGCCAACCAATCGATGCGTTGAAATATTATCGCCGATTAAAACGATTGCATTTAACACTCGATCCGGTGTTCGGCCAGAGATTACTGGAACCGCTGAAACTCTGCCACCGATTAACGCATTTAACAATTTGGTTACACACGAAGAATGATAAGACATCTGTCGATCAATTGCTGGACAATAATTGCGGTAATTATTGGCCGCGACTTCAATACCTATACATTAGGTTCAATGAGTTCGGCGGCCAGTGTTTGGATCACATCCCGAGACTACCGGCGCTGCAAACGCTTGTCTTCCACTGCCGTCAAGACATTGGTCTCAATGATAATGAATACTCGGATCTGTTGTCCAGAAGTCATAAACTAAAGTGCATTCAAATCAGTGAAAACTTTAACATAAAGAGCTTTTGTCGCAGAAATAGTTTAATTGTTTAATAATTTTATACAAATAATTGTTTAATTTTTAAATAAATATGAATGCAATTGAAATACGATTAATACAGTTATTAATTATTAAACACTCATTGAAAGTGTGGGCAAAAAGTGATACAAAATGTTATAAAAATATTTGTGAAGAGATGTCAGTCTTGTTGTCAGTCTTTGTATACGTATTACAAATATTATCACATTTTGGGCACAAAAATACTGTTCATTCAATCAATCACTTCATTTGATCCCAAAAAATATTATATCTTAGATATGGCCCAACAGTTGACACAAATGATGGCATCACTCGAGATCACGGATGAAAACAATGAAGACAACATTCAACAGGTATTTCACAAACAATTTACTATTTATTGAGTTTTATTTGTTTTTGTTAAACATTTTAGACGCAAAGTGGACCTGCAATGGATTTACACCACTATCACCCGGGGATCAGCTCTTATGAGCACTCGCTTAAGACAAACCGCACAATAATACACAATTAAACGTAAACTACTTTAACACATGTTTATTCCGGCCGTTTATCGCATTCAATCAATACAATTGTAATCATAGTTAAAATGAAATACAATAAAACAATCGCTAAAACATTACAATCGTATCGTTCAACGCAAACAACGCCTCCAAAGGCTAATCGCAGACTGAGCTCTCGATGGTATGGCTCTCAGCTCTTATATACACTGTTAGTGACTAAAACATAGGGAAACGTTAGGAAAGTACGAGTCTATGACACGTGTAAAACATAGAGTAAAATACAGAGAAAGTGAGTGTTTAGGCATTGGCTGACAATAGAGGGCGACTCCACTGCAGACCACAGGTCACCCGAATCGGTCACACCGTCGGGTCGGATGGTCTGCTCGAAGCTCTCACTCAATGCCACCAATTGTCACATTTGGCGGTCTTTAAGATTGAAGACGTGTTTGCCATCGACCCCTACGACGTGGCGCCCAACTGCTGGCCAAACAGTTGCGTTCACTCGAGTTGTCCTACCACTCAGACTATACAGACTATATCGACGATTCTAACCGACACTGGTCTGCATTCGTAGCCGAGAATCAGTCGCTCCAGAGTCTGGCCGTAAAGTATTGTTTTTTCAGTCAGACCGACAGTCTGACCAAAATGTGCGGCCAATTGTCACGATTAACACAATTACGGGAACTGTCGCTCGGTTTGATGTTAACGGTCGACCAGTTGTCAGTTTTGGCCAACTCTTTGCGCGCTATTGGCGTGAATTGCAAACAATTGACACGAATGGCACTCGAGTTGTCCGAAAATCGGGTCAAGTCTTCTGCTGCAACCCTACCGAAGATATCGTTGCATTCGTTGGCATATTATCACCGATTAGAGCGACTCAAATTGAAGGTGAGATTAACCATCGATGGCCGGCTATTGGATCCGTTGAGACACTGCAAGAGATTAACGCATTTAGAGTTGGATTTATGGCGTATGAAACGAAATGTGTTGAAAAATTTGCACACAAAGTGTCCGCGACTTCAATACCTATCCATTAGTGCTTATGATATCACTCGCGAGTGTTTGGATCACATCTCAGGACTACCAGCGCTTCAGATGCTTGTCATCCGGTGTCACGAATCTACTCGTGATCTTATATCTTATGATTACTCGCATCTGTTGTCCAGTAATCCTAAACTCAAAGGCATTGCAATCCGTGCCGACAAATACGCGGAGGATTATTGTCGTGAAAATTAATTAAATGTTTAATGATTTTAATAATTAATTTAATTTAATTGTATTTTCACAAATTGAATTGAATTAATTACATTACTTTTGAGATGTTGATTGTAATCTCATAGTAAATACTAATATTAATTTTTATATAAAAATTATTGTATTTTAATAATGTTTATTAAAAATGTTATTTTATTTCAAATGAAAGATTTATACATTTTATTTTAAAACAGCCTAGGTACTTAACTTTCATAAATAAATCACTCGAGTTATCGTTTGCAGTACTGGACGGCCAGAAGTCCGCAGCTGTGGACCAGTTGTATGCATACAACTGGTTATTATGTGAATTACATTTAAATATCTTAAACATCTTAATATATATTTGAAATAACTATAATTTGTATAACAATTCTTGTAATTATTTAAAACACAATTAAAAACTTATTAGAAATGTTACTAAAATGTAATGAAAATATGTGTCAATAGATGTCTCACTCGTTGTCAACACTTTGTGTTGGCTTTGAATTCAATGCAAATATTATCACCAAAGCCCCTAGAAATAAGCAAATATGTGTTATGCATCACTGAAAAATAAGTATAAATTTTTTCACACAATAATTTGATACAATAACTTTTAAGAACGTATGCATAAGTTGCTATATGAATTTTTATATTTTTATATGAATTGCAATCAATTGTTTGATTAATTGAAAATAATGATCAGATTTAGTAATGATATGACAATTGTTTAGCACTTTATCACTGATTTTATAGGAAAATTTTTAGAAATACACGTATAAATTTTATAAATTATTGTTAACACAAACTCATCATTGCATTTAATTTACTCTTCATTTCAATCAACGAAACACTCATTAATTTTGAACACATTTTCAAACTATTATTAAAACACAAATT